>CAUYRT010051549.1:0-22465 GCA_963574885.1 Lepilemur ruficaudatus | reverse complement strand
TGTGGAAACAACCCAAGTGCCCATCAATACATGAGTGGATTAATAAAATGTGGTATATGTATACCATGGAGTACTATTCAGCTATAAGAAACAATGGTGATATAGCACCTCTTATATTTTCCTGGATAGAGCTGGAACCCATTCTACTAAGTGAAGTATCCCAAGAATGGATAAACAAGCACCACATGTACTCACCAGCAAATTGGTTTCACTGATCAATACCCAAGTGGACATATAGGAACAACATTTATCTTACTGGGTGTCTGGCAGATGTGGGGGGCAGGAGGGGATGGGTATAAACATACATAATGAGTGTGATGTGCACCATCTGGGGGATGGACACGCTTGAAACTCTGACTCGGGGGGGGGGCGGACAGGCAACACACGTAACCTAAACATTTGTACCCCCATAATATGCTGAAATAAAAAAAAAAAAAATTGTTCAGAGAATGCTGTCAATGCCATGGCCATGGCCCACATCACTTCAGGATAAAAGTGTTCCTTCACCCAACATTTAAAGAGAATTTGTTGAGTTTGAACCCAACACAGACTTCCCCTGCTTGTAACATCAAGGATTTGAATGACCCCCACCTCTGCTACTGTCAGCCCAAAGGCTTGGAGCAGGCTGAATCTGGCCCCAGATTCAGACTTAAGGTAAGCCAACATTACATTCTAATCTCCAATGATTGATTCAAAGGCAAGCACATGATTCAAGTTAAGACAATTAAGACTAATGAGAGTCAATACCAAGACTTCTATTTTCATTATAGAGGATGTAGACTCCTCTTTATTGTATTTGGTATTATGATGTTGTGAGCCTGGAACTGTTGAGAACAAAAACAGCACAGCAGAAAGCAGAACCGAGGGGTGGGCAGCAGGTCAGACCTGATTCCAGCTGCACCAGAACCCAGATCTGATCTGACCATGGATGTTTTAGTTATGAAGCCAAGAAATTTCCTTTTGATTACTCTACCTTATTTAGGGCTCTAGAATCAGATTGACTTCAGTATGAATCTTCCCTACTAATCATTGGTTGTGTGGACTTCAGCAAATCATTTAATTCTCTTAACCTCAATTATCTCATAATAGTTACAAAACAGTTGTAAGTAATGTGCCTATTCCATCAGTGGTATGAGTACCACACATGGAGAAACATTTTATTAAATTCATAATATTCAACACCAAACAAAGTTTTACATTTTCATCTTAAATTGCTGACAGGTCTCATCAAATCTAAAACACGAGACATTTTGAAAACACTGACAGCATTGTTATCACTGCAGGATAAATAACTGCTAACAGGTGGTTCAAAAAGACAATTGACAAAAATTTTGCAAAAGACTCTAATGATTCTAGAAAAAAAATTCCTAATATAAATGTTTATTGAAAACAAAGATTCAAGTCTTTTTTCCACAGTGAAGTATTTTCCAAGTTTTTAAAAGTTACCAACTAATATGTCCAGTGTTTTCTCCTCAAAATTCAACATCTTACCAGAGAATACCAGCACATTCTAAAAAAAGAATTCAGTCAATATAAGTTTTAAAACTGTATTGCTTTCTCTTCTAGTTTTGATTAATACATCTGAAAAGAATAGGTTAAGAGCCTTTTATAAACCTATAAGCAAATTTGTTTTTTCATGTTTCTCAAGATATTTATAGAAACAAATGTAGCTTCTAACAGCATATATTATCTCAATTATATTTTTCATCTAGTCATCACAATATAAACACAACAAGACAATGTGGTTAAATAATTAGATTACTATATAAAAGCCATCAATCTCTGCCATCAGAAAAGAGAAACAATGAGAGGACAAGTCCCAATACTCATGTTTTATGTTCTTAAGATTGTTTTAGGACTGTCATTCAAAGAATATTAAGTTTAATCTTCTACCAGCAGTCTGCAAAACAGATGTGAGATTGTGTGGTTCCAATGACTTTAAAAAGAAGCTTCAAATGTCTATTTTGCATCAAAATATTCTTTGTTAAATGATGGTGATATTCATGTGGGAATTAACAGTGGTAATCTGTGATACTCAACCAAACATATCAACTTTACTTGCTCTTTACTCCACAGATTTTCTTCTGAGACATAGTTGTCAGCTAAAGATAACCAGGTCAGACTTCCTTATCCATCTAAGCTTCAAAAACCTACAATTTCTCTATTACTATTTAGGAAGTTCTCAGAACACAAACTTTTAGTTCCCGAAATTAATATCTAAGCCATGACTTGAACCAATTTCTCTTTAAAAACAATGTTTAAAATAAGAGGTTGGTTCCTAAACACAATACTAGGCAAGTTTTTAAAACTCAATTTATAGATGAGCATCACAGCACAACTAATTTACAAATTTATAAATAGCAACTATGCTGTCATTTTTTAAAAAACACATAAATGAAAGCTATATATGGAACTACATTAGTATGCTATATTGTACAAGCATATGCCTACAAATTAGCAAAGAAATATCATAAACTTTTAAAGTTTAACTTTTTAAATGCCCCAAAGTTTAGACAGATGTAATTCTATTTTCTTTGAGCAGCTGTTCATTTAGACATGTTCTTTATTTATTGATATACTGTGTTCAATTCTAGGGTCACATGTCTTAAACAGGAACTTGGCAACTTCCAAATTGTATTGTAAATATTGAAATGTTTCAGCATGTCAATATTTATACTCTGACTTTGACAAGTTTCAACATTGGCTGCATCTTATTTCTTAGCAGCCACTTATTTCTGTTCCAATTGAGCAAGGTCCTTCTTTATCCAATAAAATTCTCATTCACTGTTCACATAAAATTACAGGTAAGCTAATAGCATCCTCTAACACAAAGACCAGGTTGAATTCTTTGCTTATGTAAGCATTTTGGTAACTTCTGTAGGGTTAGCAAAGACCTAGAAATGACAAACAAATTCAGGACACGGTGTCCTCCAAGTAATATTTATTTTTGATAACTTAATTTAACCCCATCTAATCATCATTTTCGACCTCATTAATTAATTCCTATGCCTTTTTAGAATCTACAAACTATTTCCTTTTTGGTCAGTCCTTAAAGACTGGGTGAAGACGTAATAGATGGTTTATAGGCTACAATGTTAATGACGATATTCAGAGGACAGTCTGAATTCAGAATGCCAATCAGAGAGAGTAGCTGGGAAGCCAGGCTTACTATCTAGGATTAAACAGTATTTTAAATACAAAATTAGTTTACCTAAATTTTGTGCTAAGTGCCAGAGATCATGTTAACAAACTAATCATCATTAAACCAATCTTAGGAGCAAATTTCCAAATCGTTGAAAGAAAATCTCTGCAATAGCTATAAACACCCTGGGATTTCCCAGTGGTACATAAACAAAAGTTTAAAATAAAGCTTCTGGTAGTAATGGCATCTAGCAAAAACACGAATGCCTCATGAGCAGCTTGGAATTCTAGCACGGATTTCTTCTTTTTGGCAATACAAGTCTCAACAGTGTTTCTCTCTCCAAAACAGCCTAATTTTCATCAACATTAAAAATGTGCTGACAACAATAATCCCCTAATCAATGATTTCAGTCAATGCCTTTGAAAAAAGCACAACTTACATTCTCATCAGTACTGACAGCTTCACAAACAAGCAGCCAATTACCCAGGGCTATACAATGCTTTAACTTGCATATCCTACTTGCATAAAAAAGATACAGTATATTTCTATTATTTTAAAGACAGACATCTTTTTCCTAGGAAACAGGGTATAACAAATAGAGCATTGATTTTATACCCAGAAGATCCAGCTTGAAATCAAAACTGTGCTTCATAGCTGAATGTCTTTGGTCATGCCATTAATGCATTAAAACATTGTTTACTTCCTATGTACCAAGCTTTGACGTCCCAAAGATGAGTAAGACACATTCCCAGCACTCTAGTGAGATAGAGACACCCAAAAAGAAGTATAATACAAGCTTGTAAAGTACAGAGGCAAGGTTGGAGCTCCTCTGAAAAGTAGCACTTAATCCAGCCTGACATTCTAAGGAAGGCTTCCTTGAGCTGTATCTAATATGAATCTTAAAGGAGAAATGGATACATGAAAAGCATTTAGATGTAGAGTAAAAAGATAAGAAAGGGCATTCCAGGCAGAAGAGTCTGCATGACCCAATGCTTAGAGTCAAGACATAATATAATATATGAAAATGATAAATAATTCAGTGTTTCAGACTGCAAATTAGGAATTACAAATTCAAATACCTACTCAAGTTCATTCATTCAACCAAAACCTACCTCTATGCCTCAGACAAATG
Source organism: Lepilemur ruficaudatus (assembly GCA_963574885.1). Classification (NCBI taxonomy): domain Eukaryota; kingdom Metazoa; phylum Chordata; class Mammalia; order Primates; family Lepilemuridae; genus Lepilemur; species Lepilemur ruficaudatus. Next base: position 18,191 of record CAUYRT010051549.1, on the reverse strand, counting down.
TTTTAGAACTTGGTATAAGAAAACAAATCAGATAAAAATTCAGAAGGAGAAGGGATTAGGAATATAAATGCAGAAGGCTTTGGTATACAGGTGGTATTTAAGTCATAAAGACTTGATGATATCATCAAAAGGAGGTATAGACAGGAAAAAAAGAGAACAAAAGCTTGAACCCTAGAGTACTTCCACACTAAAGAATCAAGAAGACTAGAAGTTTCCAGCAAAGGAGAATGAGAAGGTACAACCAAAAAGGTAGAAGGAAAACCAAGAACGTATTGTGTACTGTAAATCAAGTGAAGAAAAGACATCATGGAGAAGGGAGTGATTAATTGTGTCCAAGGTTACTGGTAGATCAAATATCATGAGAAGGGGGAATTATCAACACTCCTAGAGATCACTGGTGACACTAACAAGAGCAACTTGGTGCAGTGTGGGAGTAACAGCCATGTTAGAGTAAGCTTAAGAAAGAATACAAAAAGAGGAATTAGGACATGGAGCATAGAGAACTCTTCAGAGGATTTCTATTGCAGAGAAAAGCAATTAAATGGGGTTAATAATGGAGAAAGGTTAAGGAGAGCATTTCTTAAGGTGAAAGGAATAACACAGAGATCAAACAAAACTTTTTCTTGTTGCAACTTTTTTTAAAACAAATTTTATTATGTATATTTGAGGATTACAACATGACATTATGGGATACATATAGATAGTAAAATGGTTACTTCAGTGAAGTAGATTAAGATCCATCATCTCACATAGTTACTATTTTTGTGACAAGAGCAGCTAAAAATCTACTTATTTAACAAAAATCCCTAACACATACAATTTCATTAACTTTAGTCCCCATGTTGCACATTTAGGTCTCACATGAAAAGCCATGGGGAAAGAGAATTTAAAAAGAGGGGGAAGAAGAAAAGGACAAACACTGGACACAAAGAACCTCAACATCAGGCTAGGGAGGCTAGTCAATGATCAGAGAAAATAAGCAGAACCATTGTTTTTTAATATATGTGAACAAAAGTGAATGAAAAGAGGTAAGCAATATAAAAGGAACTATCAACACTATCATTAACACTAAACACAAAGTAAAAGGAGAAAATGGGGAGAAACTGGTCTGGTGGCATAAATGCAATACCAATTTAATTCAAAACCCTTTTACAGTAGTCCACCCCTCATCTGAGTGTGATGTGTTCCAATACTTCCAGTGGAGGCCTGAAACCACAGACACTACTGAACCCAACTGCTGTCAATCAGAACATGTTTCTGTTCATGTCTTTCACCCACAAATTGAATGCCTTCATCTTAACTAAGCACTTATCACACACTGTGGGCATAACTTTTGCAGTTTGAGCTGAAACAACAAAACCAGCACTAATTTCTTTTTCCTTCTTTACAATTTCACAGATAGAAGATGTATTCTTACCACAAATGTTAGCAGCCTTAACATACAATTTTTTTCTCTTCCCGTAAGTCGAGAACTTTCCACCTTTTCACTTAAAGGAGGCACTTGACAGCTTCTCTTAGGCATATCCAAATTACTAGCATCATGACTCTTGCCCTTTCAGGACATTATTAAGTAAAATAAGGATTACTTGAACATAAGCACTATGATACCTCTGCAGTGGATCTGATAACCAAGTCAACTACTATACAACTAACAGGCGGGCAGTATATACAGCAGGGATATGCTGGATAAAGGGATGATTCACCACCCTAGCAGGATGGGGTGGGAGGGTGCAAGATTTTGTCACTACTTAGAATGGCACACCATTTAAAACTTATGAGTTTATTTCTGGAATTTTCTATTTAATATTTTCAGACCATGGTTGATGAAACAGAAAATGTGCATATCAAAACCTCAGAGGAGGCCGGGCATGGTGGCTCACGTCTATAATCCTGGCACTCTGGGAGGCCGAGGCAGGAGAGGAGGATCGCTCAAGGTCAGTAGTTCAAGACCAGCCTGAGCAAGAGTGAGACCCCATCTCTACTAAAAATAGAAAGAAATTAGCTGGACAACTAAAAATATACAGAAAAAATTAGCCAGGCATGGTGGTGCATGCCTGTAGTCCCAGCTACTCGGGCTGAGGCAGGAGGATTGCTAGCAGGAGGATTGCTTGAGCCCAGGAGTTTGAGGTTGTTGCAAGCTGGGCTAATGCCATGGCACTCTAGCATGGGCACCAGAGCAAGACTCTGTCTCAAAAAAAAAACCCTCAGATGAGGGGCAACTACTGTACTCAATGCCTAATGCATGTAAGTCAATAATTCCTCCATTATAATCCCTCCCTTCTGGGGACTTTTCATTTAGTGAAGGACAAAGCCATGCACACAAAAATAGTCAACACTTTCTGAGTCCTTGGTGTATGCCAAACATTTAGTTAGATGATTACTTGTATTAAGTCATTTAATCCTCACAATACTGAGAAACCTGAGCACTCATTCCACATAAAAATATAAATATCCACTATATTTAAATACAGTTCTAAAAATCCATGAAACCAAAGTTGGAAATATTCTTCATGCAAGAGAGATGATAATTTTTGAATAAAGAAATGACATAGTCAAATTTTATTTTTAGTAAGAAAATGATCTGAGATGGTTTGAAATGAGAATCTACAGCAGAGCTATCAGAAAGAAGATTTCTGAAATAGTGATATAACATAATACTTAAACTAGTTCATTATCAATGAAAACCAAAAGCAAGTATGTGTTAACGACCATGCAGTTCAACTACCACCTCTCCCTAAATCTCACCACATGTCAGATTAACTTTATTTGATGTTTTACAAGAATACAATAAACATTATACATATATATGTTCAGCCTCATCTATTAGCACTTGTGTTTCTCTATGGATAACTTAAAAATAACTGGCAAGGTTGTTTTCTACTATTTTGAAGCTCAAGTACATAAGAAGCCACAGCCTAATATTGGTTTAATCCATACATATACCAAATCCATTAAGATCTCTAACAGCTTCAGGTTCCTGATCTTCTACACAGGTAGCCTGAAGCACAGCTTCAGACATAAGTATTTCTCTGAAGTGCCACAAAGATCAAGACAATCTTCAATGAAAGCAAAGGTAGCTATACGTCTACAGACATATTTATTACTCTAGAAGCCAAGCTTGATAAATTGTACAACATAACTTTCATAACTAAACCATGTTTGTTTAATTTGAATGGCAAAAGTTACAAGGTATAATGTAAGGCAATTACAAGAGAGCTGACTAAATGACTTGTTTTTTCAATAAGTGTAGAATACTGTATATTTTTATACATTTTTTATTCCACTCTTCCCCATCCCTTTTAAAATCCTTAAAGGAATAGACCACCTTTGTTCCTATGTTGCAATCTCATCATCCCACAAATAAAGCAAGGGCTCAGTAAATACTTGCTAATTTATATATTTGACTAAATCTTGACAATTCAGTGTAATGGACTAAAAATTCAAGTTAGTTATGGTTTATAACAAAACCAAACCTTTGTGTGCAGTAGTTAACATTGTAAACACAAGTAGCAGAATTCCAAATCTTCTAATCATTGTGTTGTCCTACAGAAAGGTCTCAGTTTGGCCGAATACAACTCATCAACCAACACCTCACATGAGTTACCTTCCCTTTCTCTCTATCCATCTTCTGAGTCAATAAAGCAATAAAAACTTGATAACACTGTGAAAAGAACCTTCTGCTGCCTGAGAGAAAATAAAACACACAATTGGAGCCAAAGGATGGCTATAATTTTCTGATCCACTTAAAGAAGTTAAAGAGTGGAATATTCTGACTTTTGAAAAATTCCAAGAACTATGAAAGCTCAAACACATCAAAGTGCCTATTTCTCCCTCTATAAAATGCAGAAAGAAAAACTACGACGCTGGTGGGGTGGGGGTGGGGGGAATAGATAGAACCTCACTTAATGGGATTATTAAAATTAGAAAAAGCTAAATACTATTACTACTGATTCAAAGTAAAAGTTGGCTTGTCATTAGTTTGCTGGTCGATCATTTCTCTAGAGTAGCTAATCAACTGCTGCTCTCCTGAGAAGACAGTTCCTTTCCACTGGTTACCACAGAAAGTTATTTCCTGAACCCAAAGGGCCTAGTACGTTTCTGCCCCAGGTGGAAGCCACTGACAGTTTCCCAGATGCTGGGGTTTGGAAGGAGAGAAAGCTGATGTTGGGGAAATGATCGAACAACCTACTCAACACAACCCTCTGGATTCAATTATCCTCCTAATCTCACAACCAATTCAGAGCATTTCAACAGTACTTTGCATTCCCAAGAATCCCTCAGGTGCAACGAGAGACAAAATTTAAAAAATGGGGTTGAACAGGTGAATGCCCTGTGAATGATGCCGGGGAACCCTAGCATCCCCAAGAGCCCACAGGCATAAGACTCACATATTGAGGAGGATTCGCGCACTGTGGAATTCTAGAGGTAAATAACAGGGTATTCAAAAGAGAAAAAGAAAGAAAGTAGAAAAAAAAACATTAAAAGAACAAGACAACAGACAACTATTATTCAAAGAGACAGCTCCACTTCCGGACCCTACCTCTCTGAGATCCACTTCCGGCCTCCCCCGCACGGCCCGCTTTCGCAGATTAAACGTCCGCAGCCAATGAGAGTGTCCGCTGCTTCCGCAGGCGCGCAGGGCGTCTACTAAATCCCGCCTTTTCCGGTAGAGAGGAGCCTATCCTAGCGTCTGAGTCGCGCGGCTCGGGAGGAGGTGCCGTGGCGAGCCCAACCGGACGGGAGGAGAGGGCGAGAAGAGCAGGCGGTGTGTGCACGCCTCTTCCGCCCTGGGCCCGGAAGGGTGATGTGGCTGGGGCATCGCCGGCCTCACTATGGTAAGAACTGGGGATGCCGGCTTACGGCTGAGCTTCGCGAAGCGGTTGTGGGCCCGGGCTAGCGCTGAGGGGTTGTGCGGCGGCCTGGGGTGCGCGGACCAGGAAGCCCTCTCAGTGACTTGGCTCTCGCGGGGATCAGAGTTTGCAAGGGCCATGTAGCCATGTGGTCCCTGCACGCCTAACCAGGGAGACTCTGGGCCGACTGGCCCAAGAAGACCGCGAGGTTGCAGAGGCCACGTTCCTGCTTTGTGCAGAAGAAATGCACTGGTGTAGCCTAATCCGTCGGTTACATAGATTGGCTGTGGCCATTGATCCTTAAGGCATTAGCGCTTCTTGGGTTTCCACTGTTTGTGTTTTATGTTTATTTCTTGCGTCTTCTTAGGTCGCCCTGTGGAGCTTGACCCAGCATTATTTAATTGTTCTGTTGGTTCTTCTTTTTTTTCTTATTACCAAGCTCCATACCCTCATCTTAACCTTTAGAATCAATGGCCTTTCAGGCCCTTCCTCCGTCATTCTCTGAAGCTGAAAGATGCTACTTTACAAACTACAGGTTTTAGTGGTTAGAGTTCTCCACACCTGTGGGCTTCTCTTTAGGTGCTGTATATACTTCTCAGAGTGGTGTCTGGCCTTGGGCCTTTCTCCCCTTCTACATCCCCATTATTAAAGTTTTATGTGTGCATGAGTTATTTTGTATTATTGCAGGGTCCTTTGATAGTTTAGACGTCTCGTAAAAGCATAAACTGTAAGTCACAAAAGTTAGCAAAAGAAATGCTTACATTTCCAGGCTAAGAAAAAGAAGTAAAGCCAGTGTGGCCAAGGAGCAGTTGTCAAGTTGGTAGTAGTAGTAAAATCCGAGAATCTGTGTCTGAAGGCATTTTACCTTTGTTATGGTAAATGCCAGCTGCCTCTGCCATAGGCTCTCAAAGTGAATTTATAAAGTCTCATGCTGAATGTTGTATATATTTCTGGGGAAAGGATGCGTGCCTGTTACAGTCTCTAAATCATCTATGACCTCCCTCCCCCCCGCAAAAGCTAAGCATCTCCGTGGTGAAAAATTACTGAGTTTGTGTGCTCAGAAATTGCTGCAGAATCCCATACAGCGCACAATCCTTACACGTCTAATCAAAAACTCATTGATCATTACCTGCTTTATGCCAGCTACTTTGATTGGGGCTGGGCCATAAGTCACAGTCTCTTCCCTGAACAATTTTACCACCAGATAGAGGAAATAGCAGTTTATTGGCACATTATTCCTTCCCTGGCTAAGGATATTCTTTTTTAGCTTCTTTCCCCACCTACCTGCCACAGGGTAGGATACATCTGCGCTTAAGAGTGTCAATTAATGAGCTGTAATTTAACTTAGAAAATTTGCTCCTTTTTCAATTGAAAAAGAGTAGGAAGACAGGACTGTCACTCTTAATTCTTATATATCTTTCTAAAAGCTGAAGTTGAATTATTTTACTGATAGTGCAAGTCAAAGATAAAGTGTGTTTATCATCTTGCTGTCATATGGACTGGCTAAAAGCAAGATGTATATACTGTGCTTAAGATCAACAGTATTTAAACTGTCTTGTCATGCGTGTTTTTCCAAGAGTAACAAAAGGTTTCACTTATTAGCACTTCGTATGTACCATGCTTTGTTGAAAAGAGTAAGTTTATAAGCACTGTCTTATTTCAAGCTTACAAGCTTCTGACTAGATGTTTATAGGTGAAGGAAGTGAAACACAAGGAAACTGACTTTCCTGAAATCATAACCCCTGGTAGGTAGTGAAGCCAGGTTTCAAACTTATCTTAGGGTCCAGATGCCAGAAATCTTCATGCTGTTATCAATAGTAACCCAATATAATTGAGGATATCTTAGTGATTTGTTCCCTCAAATATAAATATGTCAATCAGACGTGAGTGGATAGTAGAAACAACTGCCAGGTAATTGAGTTTTCATTCCTACTTTGTTCCTGTGAGCTTTAAATGTCAAAAGTACATTGTGGTTGGCAGAGCTACACAGTGAAATTTCAAAAGGCTAAATTAACAATTAAGAAATGGCCTGCTGTCTCAGTATCTTTTTGAGTTTGTACCTAAACTTAGTTTATTTGTGAGGGAACTCAGTGGTAATGATTTAATAATCTAAATTACTGTACTTTAATGAATCCATTTTTCAAAAGCATTTTAAGCACAAAAAATGTTTATCAGTAGTAATCTACAACTATCAGCATAAACAGTAATTGCATCACTTATGAATTAATACTTTTAAAGAATTTCAGAACACCTTAGGCCAGGTGCAGTGGGTCACACCTGTAATCCTAGCACTCTGGGAGGCTGAGACAGGAGGATTGCTTGAGCTTGGGAGTTTGAGACCAACCTGAGCAAGAGCAAAACCCTGGGTCTACTAAAAATAGAAAAAAAAATAGCCTGGCATCATTGCACCTGTAGTTCCAGCTACTCAGGAGGCTGAAGCAGAAGGATCACTTGAGCCCAGGAGTTTGAGGTTGCAGTGAGCTATGATGATGCCACTGCACTCTACCGAGGGCAACAGAGTAAGACTGTTCTACAAGGTTCTCAGAAAGAAAAAAAAAAAAAAAAAGAGACTCTATCTCAAAGAAAAAAAAAAAAAGAATGCGTTGTTTTCCCCAACTCCTAAAATCCTTCAAGATTCAGCTCATGTGTCATCTCTTTCCAAAAGCTTTACCTGACCCCTTCTATTTTCTTCTACTCTGTTTAGGTAGCTATATGGGCATCCCTAGTCAATGTGTATGTCTCCAGTATCCCTCCAGCAGAACACTTATCACAGAAAACATCAGTATGGTGTTGCTTATGCTTCTCTCTCTGTATGTGGAGTTCTTAAAGACAAAGTCTTTTAATCTCTATATCCACAATGCCAATTAGAGTTAGTACTCAAGATGAATGAGATTTTGCGGATAGAAACATGCTCAGTGTCTTCGTGGACTTCACAGTCGAGTGGGGAAGATTATTAAGTAATTCTCGTGTGTTGCTGAGGCAACATGTGTAATGGAAAGAGCTTGGGCTTTAGAAGGAGACAAACAGGGTTAGAATCGTTACCAGTTTCCATCCTTTACTTGGTTAACCATGAGGAAGTTGATTTTTATGTCTTCTTGATGTGTTCAGTGATTTAAGATATTCTCATTTAATGCTCACAAACCCTGCAAAGTTGGAGTTATTGTCCATGTTTTATAATTAAACGGAGTTTCAGAAATGGTGTGAAATATTTTCTCTCATCCTGTAGCAGAAATATGTAGAAAATTATGAGGAAGGAATAATTCTGGCTGGGAACTGCTAGGGAAGATATCCCCAAGGAAGTAACACTCTAACTTGTATGTTAAAGAGTCAGTATTAGGGCAGGAGTCATTAGCTGTTAAAGAGTCAGTATTAGGGCAGGAGTCATTAGCTAGAGGTGGGAAAACGTCTCTATTTTTTAGGTAAAGGAAATGGGAGGAAACAAAAGGCATGAAGTTGCATAGTTGCTTAGGGACTCATTGTGGCAGGAATAAAAAGAGGTTCAGTAGAGCAGAATGGTGAGAGGTGAGGCTAGAAGGGAAGAGTAGGGCCAGATCTAGAAGAGCTTTGTGCCATACCAAGGACTTTATATTTTGATGATGTTTAATTGCTTACGTGATAAAGGCTTTGGAGTAGGGAAATAAAAGTGTGCATTTTAGAAAACCAGCCTGTAACAACATGGACAGTATATTTAAATGGAGAAAGAATCTGGGAGACCAGCTTGAAAATAAGTGCAGTAAACCAGGTAGTAGATAGTGAACCAAGGAGTCAGAATGCCTCAACTCTTGACAATAACAGGTTGGAAAGAGGATAATGAGGAAAATCATTTTGAGCTACTTAGGGGTGATGAAACACCACTCCAGCTTGTATGATTGATTAGATAGGAAGGAAATACAGCAGGTCCTAGAGTAACGTTGATGAGGAAAAAATTCAAATCCCAATCAAGGCCACTTTATGGAGTTTGCACGTTCTTCCCGTGTCTGCCTGGGTTTTCTCCAGGTACTCTGGTTTCCTCCCACATCCCAAAAATGTGCATGTTAGGTTCATTGGCGTGTCTTTGTGGTCCCAGTGTGAGGTAGTGGAGGTGAGTGCACCCTGCAATGGGATGGCATCCTGGCTAGGGCTGGTGCTTGCCCTGGCCCTGAGCTGCTGGGATAAGCCGTTGGGCTACCCTGAAATGGAATAAGTGGGTGAATAATCTTGTTTTTAATTTTTCTTAAATGTATATATGGCTCACATTTATTTCAATGTTTAGTATTAGGTATGTTTTGGTCTTTGTTTAGAAGTTGGGGGATGTTTTGTGACCAGAAATAGACTCTAGGAACTTAACTCTTGTTTATATCAATTAGCCTATGATAAAATTAGTTTAATTATACATTGTTTGGCTTAAAGTTGCCATTTCCAAGAACCTGTGGATGACATTAAGTGAGGACTTACTATATTGCTTAAGTACCTACTCCGATAGGTGCTTTACATACAAGGTTTTGTTAAAGACTTAAATCTGTTGGCTATATTTCATATGCGAAGAAACAGATGCAATGAGCTAAGTGACTTGCCCACTGTGAGGTGCTTGTAAATAACAAACACTGCTTGTAAATAACAAAGCTACGATTTAAACTTAACAGCTTTGACACCAAATCCTGTGCCCTCTCTGCCGTGCAATAATGCCATTAATTCCAAAAAAAATTTAAGAGAAAAGGCAGGGTTTATATCCCAGGCGGTGGGAGGTTAAGATAATAATTCTGTCGCTACTATTGCTGTTGCATCTTTAATGAAAATGGCATCACAGTAGAAAGACAAATATCTTCTTAGTATTATAAAAATAATTTTGACTTCATGAACCCATGAAAGGATTTCATGAGCTACACTTTGAAAACCACTGCATTAGGATAATAGGCATCTGATGTGAATGCTGAACCCTCTCTAGCAAAGTGCTTGTAACCCTGATTGCAAGTAAAAACTTACAGGGAGTTTTAAAAAACTATAGATGCCCAGTTAAGTCCGAATTTCTGGGCATTGATCTCTTTTTAAAGCTCCAAGTGATTCTAATGACAACTAGGTTTCATATTATGTCTGATCTCCTATATTCAGAAGTTTATCCATTTTGTCAGTCTTTGTCTTTTCCTGATTGTATGGTCAAAGTACTTTTTTTCATGGCAGGATTTGCTTTTTGTCCTTCATAGTACTTTCTCAAGTGGAAAGTATAGGTAGAGACCGTCCCTTTATACATTTTTGAAACTGAGCCAGTGAGAACAAACAGTTATTTAATCTACCCCCTTCATTTTACAAATGAAATTAAACTGACAAAGATGTTGATTTATCTAAGGACAAAATTATATACTTGTATTATTTCGTTAATCCAAATGTTTAGTGGCCACTGGTGCTGAGATGAGTGACGTGTTCTTGTCTAAACATTAAGCAAGACTGGCTTCTTGCTTTCATAGTAAACCGAGGTAACTTGTCTGTTTGCTACAATATCATGTGACCATACAATAAGCAACGAAGTTTGAATTTATGTGGTAAAGAAAATATTAATTTTTTTGTGTATTATTAGAAATCTTTTCAACCATTTCTGGTCACTTACTTTGGATAAATGGGGTATATGTGTGTTTGTGCATTCATGTGCAGGCTAACATTTATCCTTGCATTTTCGTGTTTTCCATTTTAAGAGGCTAGTTGGGAAATGCTGACTTGACCTAGATTTATATGTAAATGCTAAAATGCTAACCCACTTTTCCAGTGCTATATAATTTTTATCACAATTAGGTCAGGAGTATCACATCTGTGTTCCCTTCTACTGCCAGAAAGGGATAAACCAGTTTCAGGTAAAAGAAGTAGGTATTAATACAAGTAAGATTGTTAGTATTTGGAGTTTTAAAAAATTATCTTTAGTATTCAATTCTTATCGTAAAGTGTATTTCAGTTAAGCTGGCAGAACTAATATGACAAAAAGTTTATTTCCCACATGGTAGGAAGTCAACATTTGAAGCTCCAAGACAGTGTTATGCGTAACGATATCCTTAATCAATAAATTTTTTGAACTGTTTGGTAATACTAAAAATAAATAGGCTACTCGGAGCCCAAGTGATCCCAGACAAGTGAATATACTGTAGGTTTAGTCAAAGTTAGTAACCAGTCATTGAGCCCTCTTTAGGCAAAGCGTGTTTCACATGTTAATTAATGTATATACTTCTTCTGCTTTTCTCACTGTTTTTTTTTCTTTTTGTACCTTTATATTGCTGGGATCGTTCCTTTTTTTTATCCCTCCATTCCTAATCTCTGAACTTAATGAATGTGTAATAGTTGTAGCATTCAAGAATGGCTCTGAAAATAAGAAATTATATCTTAATAAGCAAAATGTGATAAAATTGAATCTGAAAATTCCTAACTTTTTAAATGGATTTGAATAAATAATTTTTTAAAGGCTTGTCAACATTGCAAGAAATTTTATGTTTAGAGTTCTATGCTTTGCATTGACCAACTTCCATGTATTCATTGATAAAATATTGCATCTACTATAGTGGTGGCCAAATGAAAGACTGACAGTTATTTTCATTATTTCAAAAGACCTAACTAATTTTAATTTACTTCAAAATAATATGGAAAGTAACTGACTCATCAAGTTTATATCCTTCTGGTTTGGGTAAATTAACTCTGTGCAGTAACACAGTTGTTTCAAGCATATCAGAAGCTTTGATTAGCTATGAGTGGTAGGATAGATCTGCAGTGCAGAGGGATAATAAGAGCCTTTGGAGCAAAGTGATTTGTGGGCCTCCATTGCCGTGTTTTAGAAGAATGAGCACAACTTTCAGAGTAATGGCCGAAGGTCAAGGCAAGGCTGCTATGTTCTGCAACTCCAAAGGTTACAATTCCGTTTGTATTTGGAGTTGTGCTCTGGAGGGTGCCACAGGCAGCCTTGAGTCAAGGAACTGTTATTGGATACTTCTTTATAAATAGGTGTGGTAGAAAGAATGCCCTTCCCAACCTGTGCATGTGTTACCTTATGTGGCAAAAGGAACTTTGCATATGTGATTTAAGTAAGAATTTTGATATGGGAAGATTATTTCATATTATGGGGAAGAGAAAGCAATTTAATCACAAGGATCCTTATAAGAGGGAGATATTAGGGTCATAGTCACAAAAGATTTGCCTTTCAAGGTCAGAATGCTGTAGGGTCACTTGCCGAGGAATGTGAGTATCCTCTAGAAGCTAGAAAAGATGAAGACACAGATTCCTCCCCAGAGCCTTGAGAAGGAACTACCATACCCATTTGAGATTTCAAACATCGAGAACTATAAGATAAATTTGTGTTTTTTTAAGCCACTAAGTTTGTGGTTATTTGTTATAGCAGCAATAGGAAACTAATATTACATTAGGGAGAAAAGTTTTGTTTCTGGTACCTTCCACACCTCTTTAAAGAGATGTGAACTATCTAAGTTTTGTCACGAAAGTGCTTTTAACACATTGCCAAACAAAAAAAACACAGAAACTTCCTTGGGGCCACAGTGTTTTATTATGAAAATAGAATAAAAACTTTGAGTGTAATTTAAAGATAAATGTAAATAGAAAAACAAAATTCATTGACTTCTATTCATTTAATCCACATTTTTAGAATTAAGTTGTCAACATTAATTGTAACGATAAGTACATCAACAAGTAAGATTTTATGTATGCTTCAAGTGGCCCTGGGGTCAAAATTAGAGAGAGTTAAATACAATTCTCAGAGCAGTTAATGTACTAAATTCATTAAAACCGCTGTGTGTGAGAATACAAATTGGTACAACCTTTATAGAGTGCAGGCTAGTGGGTGAGACCTATCAAAATTTAAATGTGAATTATTTTTGAGCCAGCAATTCTAAGACTTCCCCTTCCAACCCATCCAAAAAATACCTGCACAGATGCAAGAAAAGATTAATTTGGCTATTGCACATTGTTCATAATAGAAACTTGAAGACAAGCTGCATTATTACAATAATATCCTTTTTTACTAGTAGGAAACTAAGGCATAGATAAAGTAAACATGGCCAAGGTACCAGTAGTAAAGAGTAGACTCAGAATTCAAAGCTAGGCAATCTGGCTCTAGAGCCTGTTGCCCTTCCCCATCTCACTATACTAGACTGCTAAAAACAATGAATAGATCTCTGTGTACTAACATGGAGAGTTGTTCATTCTGAAGTTTTTTGGGGGCTTTTGTTTTGTTTTTTAAAGGGAAGTCATAGAAAAAGATACAAACAGTACTATCCCCTTTTTAAAATCCTGCATGAATACATGTTTATACACAGAATGTACCAGGTGGTTTTCTGCTTACTCCAGGGAATGGGAAGAGAGCAGGATGAAAGGTTTTTATATTTTACTTTTAATATATCTGTATTATCCAAATGACTTACATTGGCCATGTATTTAAAATAAGACAAAAATCATTTATAACTAGCAAATTAGTTTAGAGCTAATGTATAATGTATTGTGGTCCCTATGATTACTATTTTAAAAGATTGTAGAAGTCATTAAAAAGTTTTGATTATGCTTTTATGACATTGTGGAATTCACACTTTCTATTTTTGATGTTCAGTCTTTGTCAGGGATAAAGTCTTTGCTTTATGGTATTGTTCCCAAGATGAAAATCTGGTATTTTCAGAAACAAAGACATCGAAAAGTATAAGGTATGCTTCTGAATTTAATCTGTGAAGCTTTAATATTCTTAGTTGAAAATTCTGTCCCTTGATTATTACTTGAAGACAGTTTGAAAATTCTGTCCCTTGATTATTACTTGAAGACAGTTGGCTAAAAACTGTAGAGAAAGATCTGCTTGCTCTGGTGAACTCTTTTTTCCTTTTCAAAGTCAGCTTATTTTACTCACCTGACAGAAAAATAAGCAGTTATTTCTTTAAGGAGACTCAAACCAAGATTAATATGAATTTACAGAGAATACAAAGATGGCCATATAACACCTGCCTTCATTATTTGGAGCTCTAAAGACTAGCTATGGGAATACTATAAATCTGATATTATGCATATTTCTATTCATTTATTAAATAAGAAATCCTAAAATAGAGTGCCAGTATAAAAGGAAGAATCTATTTAAAACATATAAAATTAAGTGGTACATGAAAATATGCCAGATGATATGACCAAGGTCTGCCTCTAAATCTGCGCTGCTTTGTTTGCGCTAGTTTTGAGTTAATTGATGGGGAGCTTCAGAGAGTCAGCACACCCCATAACAATGCCAGAGAGTTATAAAAAGAGCATGCTCTCCAGTTTAATAAGTTTAGCTAACTATTCACTATATTATTCAGTATATTAGCAGACAGTATACTACAACTGTGTATTAAATAATATACAGTCATCTCATTATCCCTGAGGGATTGGTTTCAGGACCTACCTTGGATACTAAAATCTGTGGATGCTCAAGTCCCTGATATAAAATGTCACATCCTCTCCTATACTTCAAATCGTCTCTAGATTACTCACAATACCTAATATAATGTAAATGTCATGTGAATAGTTGTCATACTGTATTGTTTAGGGAATATTGACAAATAAGTCTGTACAGGTTCAGTAAAGATGCAATTTTTTTTTCCAAATATGTTCAATCCACGGTTGGTTGAATCCACAGACGCAGAACCCACGGATAAGGAGGGCCAACTGTGGATTGGGCCTAAGCAGTTATAAGATACAAGACAACTCATTTTTATAAAGTTAATTGCATCTTCTCTCCTCTTCATATGTATGAATATCTCAGTAATCTTACTAAGTCATTCTTGGTAAGTCTTGGGCTATGTTTTAATACTGTGGATAACATAAGAAAGTTTATTTTCTCGTTGATAGTATTGATAGAAATCTGGCATCTCTAAAATGAACAATTGGTCTTTATCATGTAAGTACCTTATTTATATTTTTAGTTAATTTAGCTTTTAATTTTGTGTAGTCTTAAAACATGTTAGTGTCCTATCTTATAGCAAAAAATGAAGATTATTAGCTATTGTACTGCCACTGAAAATTAGGTAAGCCTTAGACTTGAGAATTATTCTAAGGTTCTAGAATTCTCTGCCAGCTAATTTGCCTACTCAGTCACTGGGACTCTTTGAAAATGTGTATCTCTTTTGAATTAAAAGAAGTCAGAAGGACACACTATTCAGTGTGCAGGCACCTTCGAAGCTTGCTGCTTGATGGAATGAACATCAGAGTTCCAGGACGGTGACGTAAGATATGGATACTGAGTGGAAATTACTTTAGGCCTTTATTTTACCCTACAACCTGGACCTTTAACATCAACTTAAGGAATTTGAATCTTCCTAATTTTCCAAAATATTGAGAAGTAAATATAATGCAAAGCAGTATGCCTGAATAGTTAACAAAATATTGTATCCAGCAGTCTGATCTACTTTAATTTTTTAATGTGCATTATTTGGTATCCAAATAAGAATTTGAATTTTTCATAATGTTTATTATTGTCAGTTGTATTCCATTCATTATTAAACATTTTTTCAGTGACTATTATTTCATTTAATAGTCACAGAGGACTAATGAGAACCTCAATAAAATAGAGGATATAGTTATTAGTACAATTTGATGGGTGCTATCATGGGAAGGTATATATGTAACACATACAAAGATCCTGACTTTGCTTGGTGTGGAAAGTAGGAACAGGGAAGACTTCATGGACGAGGTGAATCTTGAGACTGGAAGGATGAGTAGTTCATTTCACCAAGCAAGCAAGAACAGATGGCGTGTGCAAAAATCTCAGAGTACTTTGAAAAAGATTTCATGATTTAAAAGATCTGATGAAATTTAAACATGGCAAATGAACTTAACACTTTTTACTCTATTTTGTGATTAAATATGCTTACCTTTTTCTTACCTTCCTTCCTTGCCTTTAATAACATCTTTCTATTGAAAATTTCAGTTATTTTTCTTCTGAACAGGGACATCTGTTTCTTTTAAACCTGAGACTAAAATTTTATATCGCTAGACAACAGATGCTAAGCATTAAGGGGAGTGCTATAGGTGGCAGGCTAATGTCCATAAGTTAAAAACACTCTTTTGACTAGAGTCTAAGTACATCTAAAAGAGTTTACCACCTAAGATTATTTGTTTAAATTTTAGAATCTATAAACCCCTAGAACAAAGTTGTATATATCATATATTTCATTCTTGTAAATGGTTTTCATTTGTAAATGGTTTCACACACAAATGTGAAACACACACACACACACTCCATTTCTTTAATAATGGGCATGTCTGTGAGTGCCTTATTTTTTATTATAAAAAAAATTCAAACATACAAAGGTAGAAATAAGGATAAAATGAACCCTCATATTCTCAGCATTTTATTATGAGCCCTAACCCTCTCTTACCTCACACGTACTAGATTATTTAGAAACCAGTCCTGGACATCATATTATTTAAGCATGTTTTTTTTAAAAAAAGGCATCTGGGGAAGGGAAGAAGAACACATTGCAAAATTGTGAATTTGGATACTCCGTTAGGAAGATAATAAACCTACTTTGCAAATTTTTTTTCCAGCCACTTTACTACAAGAATCTTTTGCTTCATAAAAATACAATAAGTTGCTCCCTCACGATGCAAACTCACTATTCTGTAGGACAGGGGGCCGTTTCCCCAGGTTTTTGTCTCTTCGGGAGCTTGCTCTCTATTCTTTGCTCATCTAAATTATGCCTTTTCAAGGTTTGAATCTTCCTGCTTTCTCCTTGAAGATTTTTCTGACTTGTCGTTATGAAAACAGCAGTCTTTGTCTGCATGGTGCAAGCCATCACTTACCACTTGCACATGCTACTATGAATTGCTGTTTACTTTTTAAAATACGCATTATGTTATAACTTGATTATAACTGATATATGCCTCAGTAGTCTCATCTATTAAATAAGGCTAATATCTACCCCGGTTATATGAGGATAAATAATAAAAACAAGCACTCAGTGAATATCAATAATTGTTATTGCCAGCCATAAACTCCTGAAGGGAAGGAATCAGACGATATGCATTTTTAAATCCCCAGTGTCTAGCCTCATTCCCTTTAGTAGAAACTACTCGTTTAGTTATGTTGGCTGGAAGGGAATGCAATTTATATTTCATGAGGTTATTATCCAATATTATTCATTAATCATATTCATGTTCAAAATATGACCTTTGAAAAGTAAGCAATGTGAGATACTGTACTTTCTATCTAGAATTGTCATTAGTTAACTCATTGATTTATGTTAAGTCATAAGATATATATCACTTTCATAGATGTGATAGTAAAACCCAATTTAATTAAAAATCAAGGCATATTAAACTTAACTTTTGCTATATGCATGAATTATTTGCATAGAAAACAGATATTAAAATGGTGGTTACAAATTATTTGTGTTTATCTTTTTTGGACCATAAAAATGACACTTGGAAAATTTGACAAATCTAGAAAAGTTGAGAATTAGATACAAAATTATCCAGCAATAATCACTGTATTCCTTCATTTTCTTTGCATAAAGGTGTACATGTCTACAGATGTGCTTTTAAGATTCTCCTGGCTATTCTTGCTTATTTATTTTCCATATGGACTTGAGAATCAGTTGTCTGTTTCAAAAATAACTTGTTAATATAGGGTTCACCTTAAATTTGTGGGTTATCTTTACAATGTTGTCTTGCAATATAAGAGCCTGGTATATAAGTTGTCTTAGTCCATTTTATGTTGCTATGAAAGAATACCTAAGACTGGATAATTTATAAAGAAAAGAGGTTTATTTATCTCAGTGTTCTGCTGACTGATAAGTTAAGAGCATGGTCTTGGCTTCTGGCCAGAACTTTTGTGCTGCATCACAATATGGTGGAGAGGATCAAAAGGGAGGTGGACCCATGTGAAGTCGGGGAAACCTCAGGGGCATCTTGACTTTGTAACAAGCCACTTTTGGGAACTGATTTATTCCTGAGTGAACTCACTTAACTGGAGTACAGCACAGTGCCATTCCTAAGGGATCTGCCGTCATAACCCAAACTCTTCCCACTAGGCCTCACTTCCCAATACCACCACACTGGGGTTCAAATTTCAGCATCAGCTTTGGTGAGGATAAACAAACCATAGCGTGTGGTTCTACATTTATGTTCTTCCATATTTTAAGGTTTGATGAGTTTTTTCTTTGATGCCAATGTTGCATGTTTCTTATTTATTCCTAGATATTTTAGCTTTTTGTTCTAGATGCTATCTTTTTTTTTTTTTTTTAGAGAAAGAGTCTCACTCTGTTGCCTGGGCTAGAGTGCCATGGCATCAGCCTAGCTCACAGCTAGGCTCAAACTCCTGGGCTCTAGCAATCCTTCTGCCTCAGCCTCCCAAGTAGCTAGGACTAC
>CAUYRT010051544.1:0-11004 GCA_963574885.1 Lepilemur ruficaudatus | reverse complement strand
ACTTTACACCACTGATTTTTGCTTTGTTTTGCTACCGTAGAATTTAACAGTAATAATTTCTGTTCCTGGTAATGGTAGCCTAGTTTACAGAAGATCAACCATTCTTCTGAGATAGCTAGTAAACATGGAAATAGGCTGGACACAGTGGCCTATAATGCCAGCAGTTTGGGAAGCCAAGGAGGAGGACTGGTTGAAGCCAGTAGTTCAAAACCAACCTGAGCAACATAACAAGACCTCTATCTCTAACAACAAAAAAAAATTAGTTGGAAATGGTGGCACATGCCTATAGTCCTAGCTATTCAGAAAGTTGAGGAAGGAGGATCACTTGATCCCAGGAGTTAGAGGCTGTAGAGAGCTGTGATTGCACTACTGCATTTTATCCTGGATGACAAGGCAAGAACCTGTCTCTATAAATCAATCAATCAATCAATCAATCAATCATGGAAATAATATCTAAAAGGTTCTATTTGAAGGTTTCCAGTATCTTCCAAGGCCATCAGATTTGAGAGGCCAGCATTTCAGAGAGGAGAGAAGCCTCTTAGAAAGGTAGATGTGACATTCAGTTCACTGCTTATGTTTTTCTTGATGAATTTGTTAATTTGCAAGCCACATCTGAGAGGCTAAGAAGCCAAGCAGAGTTTCTGGTAGTCTAATGGGAGTCGTTGAAAATAACTGGAACACAGGCACCACCAAGCAGATGGGTCCCTGATTTTGTGTGTGGTCCAGGTCAATTTCTGTGTACACAGACAGCAATGATGATAGCATTGAGAAAGAAGCAATAATTCTACTTGGAGGGAAACAAATATGATAGATGATATTGATGCTAAGATTTGAAGGTAAGTTGTATTTTTCCAACTCAAAGAGTGGAGCAGGTATTTCTAAGAAGAAGGCATAATCAACAACCAACCCTTCAAAAGTTTTCTGAGAGAGCTTCCTTTTCTCAGCACACAACAAGGGAAAAGACAAAAAGGGAGGTTCAGGGAAGAGACTGAGGAGGTTCTATCCTTTTCTCAGAAGAGATAGTGCCTTTGCTTGCTCAGTTTCTTTCCTCTATCTACATTCTTCCAGAAGTAGAGTAAGTCCCTCAGATCTCCATTCTCACTACATAATAGCTGTCAGGAAGGAATTTAAATGCCAGGAGAAAGAGAACTCCTCTTTTGGGCCTCTTTGTGACCAGTATCATTCTTCAAAAGGAACTAATTTTGAGATTAAATATTGAGCAGGAAATATTTCAGTAGCTGGCTTTAACCAACCTGAACCTGGGGTAAAAAATGTTGGGCTTTTGTTGTTGTTTTTGTCGTTATTGTTGTCCTGCTAATGTATGACCTTAACCAGTTATTTTTACTTCTCTGAGTTTCTGATTCCAATAAGGCCACCAGAGAATATTATGCCATAGAGTGCAGAAGAAATATTAAAATACCAATCAATCTATTTACTATATATCATTCTGCCTGCAATAAAAGTCAACAATATGTATCCTGCCTATGGGAAAAGTTCCATACTAAGCCTGTTACCATTGATGTGTTAGCCTGTAATATTGCCTGCATCACAATAATTTCTTTAAATCGTAAAAGACTACCGAAATTTTCCGGTATTAAACACTAGAAACAGGTCCAAAGGGAATTTCTTCTCATTATTTTTCTTTGAACATTTCCTTCATTCTTAAACTTCCTCATTAACTTAGCTATTTCCTTCCTTGGATATAAAAGTAGCTTACACAGAAGGGCCACATTTATGGTATAGTTATGAGTTTTATAGAATCATTTTTTAATTTTTAAAATGACTAATTTGGAAGGCAGGTGAAGCATGCAGTTGCATCAAATCACAACTAATAATGATTATTTCTAGAAAAAGAAGTTGTCCTTGTTTGTCCAGTATCCCACATATCATACAAAACCAATTCTATCTAGTCTCTTCAAATTTACTTGTTATTAATAGTTTTTTTCTTTCTTTTTTTCTTTTTTTTTTGCTCTTAACATTCCCTTGTGATAGGAAAGAGCTGGATTTTTTTGCAAAGATCAATTGTGTAATATGAATCTTGAGCCACAGGGTATGGTTCGTTTTAATTGCATGTTTCCAGAATTTTGTCAAATTTCATTAAAACAATTTCTAAGTGATAGTCACAAATACATGTGATCACACATGTGCATACACAAACATCCATCAACCACGAATGCACTCTCTAAGGTGTGGTGAGAATTTGTGATTGTCATTTTCTTTTTAGTGTTTTCAATTCTGTTTACGTTTTAACTGGTTTGCCCATACCAAATCTGAGCTATTCTTTAGTACTCTTTTTCTCTCAATCCTTATATTCAATCAACATAATTGCTGGCATTACCCTGAAAATCTATCCAAATCTAACTATGCCTCATTGCTATCACACTAGTCTAAACCACTAGTATGTCTACCTTGATCCCTGCAATACCTATTATTCCTGCTTTTGCTTTTATGCTGCTAAAGTGCATATTCCACATAAGAGCTAAAATGATCTACTTAAAACATAAATCAGATCACGTTGTTTTCCTATTTAGATTTCAGTGCCATTTTGCTGAACTTAGAATAAAATGCAAACATTTAACCATGGTCTGTAAGAGACTATATAGTCAGACAATTGCTCATAACTTTGCTTTTCTCTTCTTTGGCTTTCTTTCTCTCATTCATTTGACTTCAGTCGCACTGGACATACTAACATTCCTTGAAGGAAATTCTTTCCTCAGGGTGTTTGCACTTACTGTTTCCTCATATTGGAGCATCCTTTGTGCACACCTTGGTCTGGATTGCTACCTGACTTCATTCAGGGATTTGCCCAAATATCATCTCAACAGAGAGTGTCCCTTAATGATCCCATTTAAAGTACCATGATAGAAGTAAAAAATGGTAGATTTAAAGTGTTTTAAAATGTTGAAATTTGGTTGCTATTACTGGGATAAATCACTCAAGATTTTTGCATCTTATTTTTCTCATCAGTCAAATGGGAAAAAATAATGCATGGTTGTAGGTGAGAATCTGAGAAAATATCTGCAGGAAAATGTTTTGATAACTGCATAGCAAAATAAAGATATGAAACTCTATTTTATGGGTGATTATAAATAATTGGGGGAATATTTCTCTGGCAGTGGTGATATGGCAAAACCATATATACACCTATATTTGTATGATGTTTGGATTTTACAATTTTACAAGTGATTATACAGTGATTCTCAAAATGATCCTATGACAATAAAAAATAGTGCTACCTGTATTATAATCATTTACATATGAGAAACTGAGACCCAAAATAGTGAAATAACCCTCATTCACAATCTACAAGTGTTACATTTTATACCTTATTCCAACTTCTACAACTATAAATTTAGTATGTTTTGCATAACACTATACAACAGAAGATCTAAATACCAAAGAGAAAGATATAAAACCAAATATAGCTGTCCATTTAAGATCTATGTTGATGATCCATTAATTTTTAATATGTTGATACAAATACTGAACCATTCCTGGAAATAGAATTTTTATTGCTGCAGTTACAAAAGCAAAAAATAAAAATAAAAAATGGTTTGGAAATAGTTAACAGCAGTCTTTGAGTTCTTGAGTTTGTCACCACAAATGAGGAGCTTTCATAGACCATAAAATTAACTTCCTCCATTGTCAACTGCCTAGCTGCACAATAAGACAACCTATATGTCTTTAATTGGATGAAACAAGCTTGCTGTGTTTTTCTTTCTTCCTCACTAGTGACACAAGCTGTGTGAAGTTTTCAAAGGGAATACCCTTCTTGACAAGATTTACTCCTGACAAGCTGTTAAAGCAGTGTAAGACTAACGTTCCAAGGAGTAAATATAAATGAAGATGACCACCCTAAATACAATATGCAATGAACAGACTTCTCTCATAAATCTTTGAGGTATAAGTTTCAGAGATTTTTAATACATTAATATTCTAAATATGAGAAGTATTGTAGAGCTACTCTAACCTTATTCTAAAATTTTCTGTGGAGCGTCATATTTTAAGTAAGATAGTTCTAGAATATCCCTTTTATGATTACTGCTTCAAACTTTAGCACATTATTTTCAGAGAAATCAGCACACCACCCCAAGTTTTCAGTGTAAAAATGTATGTCTTTGTTCATTTTTATTCATTCCTACTATTTTCAATGTTCTGTGTTAGATACCAAGCACAAGATAAGTATTGCTTTTCAGCCCTATGGGGATTATGGTCTAGTAGAAGTGATTTGAAATTTTATGTAGATAACCATAGGGCAAAGAAGAAATTAATAATTTCTATAAAAGCAGAAAAATATTTTGAGTTTGGGGAGTTTGGAAAATAAATTCTCATCATAGAGTCTGGGTTTTAGAGCTGGAAGATAATTAGAGATTATTTATTTTATTCTCTTCATTTTAGATATGAGGAAATCTGAAACCTGGGTGGAAAAATAATTTCTCCTAGTTCATACAGCTAATTAGTAACAGACCCATGAGTAAAGTAAGTTCTCTGAGTGCCCAGTCTTTGATACTTATTGGAATGGATGCTCAGAATGGTTAAGAGTAACAGCTGTCCTTGAGTCTCAGGATAGTGGAACATCTGGGTGTATTTTATACTAGGCAACCAACTGGTTGCTACAGTCATCATTTAGAATCTTGGCCAGCTTCTCAAACGGCATCTGACTTTGACTATTCCAGTCTGTGTTCTTCAGGAAAATAGGCCAGGGAATTAACAAAGAAACAAAAACCAATTCTTGCCTTTGACAATTCGTAAAACATCTGGCTCTTAAACTGTGTCTTACTCAAGATTCTGCCTGTTTACAACTCTATCTAAAACCTTTAATGCCAGTACCTTGAACCCCTGCCATGTGTGAAACATAAATCTCAATATCCTGGTCAGTCTTCATCCAGTACCCAGGTTCGTACTGCCTATTGGACACTCCCACCTTAACATTTAAATCAAAATATAAGTATAAATAAAATGGAAAATACCTAAAGGTGAGGTCATTACCTCCCTTGCCCTCCTGGCATGTTTCTTCTGTTCTATGTTCTCCCTCAGTGAAATTAGACATGTAAAATTTTTAAATAATTTTGGAATTGCTTCTTCATTACTGAGTCTTTTTCTATCCTTGTGTCCTGTTCCGTGGAAGTTTCCCTGGCTCTTCCCTCTTCTATGCTCTACCAATTACAAGAGTTGACAAGTTTCTTTTTTTTTTTTTCATTTCAAAATATTAAGAGAGTACAAGTGTTTTTGTTATATGGATGAATTGTAAGAATTGACAAGCTTCTTAAAGTCCCTGGGTGTTAGCATCTGCAACTATGAAATAAGAAGGATAATTTCATTTATCCTAATAACATTATTATGCTGGGATCATGGAGGTAATTGGATGACTTTCTCTGCTTATTTATATTTTTCCTTACTTTGTACATTTTCTGTAAAGGGCATATATTTACTCTAATAATAACCAAAAATTCACAAAATTGAAGCAAAAAACATATGAGCATTTTCTCACTTGATTTTTGTCATTATTTTTATTCAAAAATGATATATTCTCATTGTTTTAAATTCAAACAGTAATAACTAGTTATAAAATAAAAAAATCCCTCTATCTGCAGCAAAACTGTTAACAGTTCAGCAAAATTTATTTTTTCTTCCTCATGAGCACAAAGACAAATTACCACATTTTTAGCCTCATTAACACTTAAATATGACCACGTGACAGTTTCCTAGCCAATAAGTAAAATAGGTAATGTGCTGACTCCAGCCTTCCCATATAGATCTCCCATGTGGAATTCTCCATACTTTCTCTTTCTTCCAGCTGAATTTTAATATCCGTTAAAACATTGGAAGCCACTGGGAGAAGATACTGCAGTCTTGATCACCTTGGGTCCCCGAAAGACTGTTTGAAGTAACAGAACCCACTCCCATCATCACAGTTAATGTAGCATCTTCCTGGAGTGACATGTGAGCAAAAAAAAACAAAAAAACAAACAAAAAAAAAAAACAAAGAGTTCTGTTGTATTTGAGCCGTTATGCAATTTAGAGTCTATATGTTTACAGCAATGAGCCAATTTTAAATACATTTGGCTTCTCAAGTTAGCCACTTATAGTAATAAGAATAGACTAGATTTATTCTGTGGTAAACAAAATCCAAAATTCACAACAGGTTAACACAGTAGAAGTTTATTTCTTGTTCCTGCAAGCTTCTTACAAGTCCTGGTGACCCTCCGGCAGCTGTCCTTGTATGTGAGTCAGCCACCCAATCTGCTTTTATCTGGTGGCTCTACCTTTTCAGCACAAGACTCTCTGCGTGAACACTGTAGGGGAAGAGGGAGATGGCAGAGTTTTAAAAGAACTTTTCATTTTTGTCAGCTCAAAAATCAGTCCCACTTATATTTTATTTTCCACAACTAGTTTCATGGCTTCAGGTAACCACAAGAAGTTTGGAACGTATAAAACTCTGTATATCTAAGAAGAAAAGAAGACCTGGATATTCGTGAACAGCGGTCATGTCTATTACACAACTTTTATCTACTTTTATCTAACTTATCAGAAAAATTCTATACATATGCAAGGATATTCATAGAATTGTAGATAAATGAAGGTCTACTATAGATAGTGTTTGAACTCTTGCTTTGTCATTTAATATAGCCTGCAGATTAATATACTGATAGCTTCTTTTTAATTGTTGCATTTGTACAATGTGTCATTTATTGGTGGACATTTAACTTATTTCCAGACATTTTCTGTTGAAAACATTATTGTCATAAACATTATTTGAGTACATGTAAGAATATCTATATGATAAATTCCTAGATAAAGTTACTGGATCTTATCTGCATTTTTAATTTTGATATATATTTTTATGATATATATTATATATAATTTCCTTCCAATGAATTTGCATCAATTTACATTATTGCCAACAGTGAATAAGGGCACTCATTTTCTTTCAACCTCACAATCAACAATATATTAGCAAAATTGTGTAAGGGTATCATGTGTAATATGCATATTAGCCTATCTATCACACAGTAATGCATTGCTTAACAATGGAGAGAGATACTGTCTGAAAAATGAGTTGTTAGGTGATTTCCTTGTTGTGCAAATATCAGAGTGTACTTACAGAAACCTAGATGACATAACCTACTATTTACTAGGCTGTTTGGTATAGTGTATGGTTCCTAGGTTACAAATGTGTACAGAATGTTACTATACTGAATACTGTAGGCAATTGTTACACAATGGTATTTGTGTACCTAAACATATCTAAACGTAGAAAAAGTACAGTAAAAATGTGACAATATAATCTTATGGGATGACCATCATGTATGTGGCCTGTCATTAACTGAAACATCCTTATGTGGTGCATGACTATATTTATATTTAACTAAATAAACTTTGCTCAAAATTTATTTTTTCCACTATTCAGAATTATATAAAATGTTGCACATAAATATGTATCCACATTTTCATTATTTTATTATAATTCACTTTTAAAAGAGGAATTACTGTATCTGCAAGTGTGAAATATCTTAAAGTCCCTGATATATTATCAAATTGCTTCACAAAAAGGTTTTATCAATTTACACTTCCACCAGAGTTATATGAGGACTTATTTCACTTCACCTCCATCAATATTAGGTTTTACCATATTTTAATCTTTGTAAACTTGTAAGCTACATAAGGTTAATACTGAAAATTGATAATGCAACCTCTGTAATAACTAACTCATGAGAAATTAGCATGGCAGATTCCATTATCAAAAATACTCTAGATAGTATATGTTCTTTTTTTCTAGCATCTTTTTTTAGAATTTAGCATCTTTTTGGGGAGAGATTCACTATTTCTCTGTTGCATGTGATTCTTTTAAACAATTCAATTATATAATCCTGCTGTAGGTTTCCCCGTTCCGTGTTTTGGACAAGTACCCCAAGCTGTGCCAATTCAAGATCTTCTTTAGTATTGATCTATAGAATCAAGAATAAAGAAATTTTCATTTTTTTGGGGGGGGTTGCTAAACTGAGAGGAAACAATGCTAGAGCTGCCTAGGGTCATATCTCATTTAATATATGAAGAATAACATTTCTTTACAGAACGAAGCTAAGCATAAAAAAGAAAAGAGAGAGAGAGAGAGAGACAATATTTTAACAGCACTGAGTTCATAATTCCAACCCTAGATGCTTTGTTTCTCTATATTTCTTCCTTATAACATTAAGCTTCCCTATTCGTCCCAGCCAGTGAACCTCTTTTGTATAAGCTAATTTGAACTGAGTTCTTGCCATTTGCCCCTGAAATAACTCTTACTAATATACTCAGAAAAGCAGTATACTTACATCCTTCTCTACTTCTTTGCATTGTGATAACCATGATGTCATTCATTATACCCAATACAAATCTCATTAGATTTCATAAAGAGAGCCAGTGTTAGATCCACAAATGCCTTTCAAATAATCAATGAAAGATATTTTAGGGGCTAGATATGATTTTAATATTACTGTATTTATTTTATTGCAATATATTATTATAAATTGGCAATCCTTTTTTTGATATAGATGAGAATTTAAAATCCGATGACCCAAAACCTACCAGCCTTCAGCCCTCCTAAGTACCTGTTTCAAAAATTTTGCTATTTGGTGCCCTTTGAGATAAAATAGGAGTCAGCAAGCTATATTTTGAAGTAAGGATTTAACTGAGAAGCAAATGCCTGCATTTGGATGTTTAGCCAAACTTTAAGTCTGAGATAATCCAGAGTAACTAGTTGTACAACATTGAATACATTGATTACTTCAGTTTCCTCATCTATAAAGGACCTTATATAAATGACTTCTAGAGTCCCTTCTACTTTTCACATTTTAATTAATATTAATTTCATAGTAAATTTCAAAGTAGCAAGTCTGATGCTAATCTAGTCTAATTTATGTTGCAGGAATAATACAATGCTTTAATTTTTTCCCCTATTCATATAAAAAGAAGAGACTTTAGGAATCTTCCACTTTGATCTACCTCATATAAGTCTCAATGTTGTGTTTCTGAATAGCCTAAGTCAATTAAAGCATTATATATCATTTGACATTATAAAATCATTAGTAGAAAAGTTATATTCCTGGTAGATTGACTATGGTCTATGAAGAAAATTCCCAGTTATATTAATAAACATATAATTATGTTTTTGGAGTTTTTATAAGAACTCTAGTTTTAAATATTTTATATTTAAAAACTCAATATTTTCTAAATGGCAGTTAATAGGTATGGATAATTTTTAAAGAAAATAATTAAATCGAGCTTTCCTTTGGAAATACAATTGCTTTGTCTTAATATAGATTTTTAAAGTTAGCATACTAAAACCGTGGGGTTCTTCTTCTTTTCTTTATCTTTCATCTAACCAAGAGCCCATGAAATGAAATGATGTTACAATAGGAATTATATTTTGCAAAGAGAGTAAGACTAACACTCCAATTTTCTACTGTTTTTTCAGCCATGTTAACACAATTCCATTAAAAAGTATCTACTGAGTATTTCTGCAAGACCATATGTCAGCTATTGCAGAAGGTAAAATAAAATGATACAGAAGTGACTCTGTTCTCAGACTTATGCACTGTCCAGCAAAATGGATAAAATGTGCACATATAATGAAATTCATTCAGTCATTACATATTTACTAGGCATCTGTTGTCTACAGGCACCATTCTAAAGTTTTGTGAGTACAGTGGTAAACCATCTAGGCAAGGTATCAGCAGTCAGGAGACAGACAAGAAATAGCTCAAAATAGTGCTACAAAGATAGTAACACATGAAGATAAAATACCCAGTAATTGTGAAGTTACTTTTTATATTAGATGGTCAGAGAAGATCTCCTTGCAGAAATGGAATATAAACTAAGACTTGAGTGACAAGAAAGAGCCCACCAGAAAGAGCTGGGGAAAGCATTTCAGGATGAGCGAACAACAAGCACAAGACCTTAGATCTTTTTATAACATATATTACATAATATATAGTAAAAGCATGGGCTAAAGTACTCTAGGAAAGAGGGTATGGGAATTGAGAGGTACAAGAACATGTGAAAGTGAAGAATGGAGATTTGTGAAAAATTTTAAATAAAACTCAAGTTTGAGTTGATTTTCATCAAATGAACATGGTAAGTCAAGTTCAAAGACAGAACACAAGATTTATAAGAAAGCATAAAATAAAATTTTCTAATACACAATTATAATCTTATACTGCTTCATGTAGTGAGATTTTACACCTAACAAAACAAAATGGAAAAGTAGCATTAGGAGCTCTTTAGTGGACTTTTCCAAAAATATCATTAAAAAATACATGATCACTTTTCACAACCTCAGAGCAAGTATTTCTCCCTGACATCCAAGACATTAGTATTTTAGGAAAGAAATATGATTTTAATTATTAAAACATGTAATTATGTCCTTTTTTCTCTTGTCCCGTATGACTGATTTTTAATATTCATTTAGAAAATCTTTCTGTCAGAATTTTCTAGGGAATAATTGTGATTATTTAAAAATATTCATGAAAGGGATTTATGTAATTAAGAGCTAAAAGAAATCACAAAGCTCACCTCATTGAAAACTGTCATTTTACAGATGAAGAACAGATCCAGAGAAATAAATCTTGCCCAATATCACAAAAATAGTTGGAGAGAGAGGCAAGACTTGAACCTAATTGCTCATTGATACCCAATCCAATGCTTTAAAAAAAATATTTACTTATGTTTTAATTGACAGATAAAATCGAATATAATTATGGTATTTAACATGATGTTTATATGCATGTATACATACATACACATTGTGGAATGGCTAAATCAAGCTACTTAACATATGCATTACATCACATGTTTAGCACTTTTTGTTGTCAGAAGACTTTGTTGGTCAAAGGACCCAACATTAGCCAAAGGATATAAAGTTTTAGTGATGCTAAATGAGTAGGTCCTGGAGATTTACTTTACAGCATAGTGTCAATAGTCAATTTTGTACTATATACCTAAAAATTTGCTAAGAGGGTAGAT
>CAUYRT010051542.1:0-29090 GCA_963574885.1 Lepilemur ruficaudatus | reverse complement strand
AGCTGGGTCTACAGGCATGCGCCACCATGCCCGGCTAATTTTTTACATATATTTTTAGTTGGCCAATTAATTTCTTTCTATTTTTAGTAGAGACGGGGTCTCGCTCTTGCTCAGGCTGGTCTTGAACTCCTGACCTTGAGCCGAGGCCGCCTCGGCCTCCCAGAGTGCTAGGATTACAGGCGTGAGCCACCACGCCTGGCCTATCTTAAATTTTTCAATTTTTTAAACACTATTTCATTTAATTCTGCTCTTATCTTTATTATTTTCTTCCTTCTGCTCACATTGGTTTACTTTGCTTTTCTTTTTTCTAGTTTCTTAAGATGGATGCTTAGATAATTAATTTGGGACATTTCTTGTTTCTAATATCATTGGCCTTGAG
Organism: Lepilemur ruficaudatus; assembly: GCA_963574885.1. Classification (NCBI taxonomy): domain Eukaryota; kingdom Metazoa; phylum Chordata; class Mammalia; order Primates; family Lepilemuridae; genus Lepilemur; species Lepilemur ruficaudatus. The sequence goes on along the minus strand of CAUYRT010051542.1, from coordinate 28,711 downwards.
ATGCCATAAATTTTTCTCCAAGCACAACTTCCACAACTTCTCTATCACAGAACTTTGATATATTGTTTTCCTTTTCATTAAGTTCAAAATATATTTTAATTTTTCTTGTAATTTATTCTTTGACTCATCTGTCATATAGAAGTACATTGTTTAATGCCAAGTATTTGGGTGATTTTCCAAATATATTTCTGCTATTATTTTTCAGTTTAATTCTATTGCTCTCAAATAATTTGGCACTAGTTTTTGTTATATTCATTTAAATATTGTTGAACCATGTTTTGGAACACAATTAAGTTACTTGGAATCAACTTGATTCTTGGGAAATAATTTTTTTAAGTTTTGTTAGGGTGTAACTGGAGTAGCATTTATTCTGGGGCTAATGTGGCGTCAAATTACTGCAAAGCAATGCTGAAGGGCAGAGTCCCCAGAAATACTTTGTATTTTATTATTTATTATTTTTATTGTTTTATTATTTTTATCTTGTATTTGAAGGGTATTTTCACTAGATATAGAATTCTGGGTTAGTAGTTCCTTTTTTCAGCCCTTTAAACATGCTATTTTTTGGTTTACTGGCTTCTGGTTTTCCTCATAAGAAGTTGATGGCGATTCTTTTTTTTTTTTTTTCCCTGCATTCAATGCATATTTTTTTTTCCAGGCTGCTTTTAAGATTTTCTCTTTATACCTGGTTTTCAGCAATTTGACTCTGATATGTCCAGAGGAGGGCTTTTTGTGTGTGATTGTCCTGTTTGGGGATGTTGAGATTCTTGGACATATGGGTTGACATTTTTTATCAAATTTGAAATTTAAAGTTACTATTTCTTCAAAAATTTTTTCTGCCCCACTCTTTTTCTCCTCTCTCTGGGACTCCTATTACACATATTTTAGATAACATGCTATTGTCCCACAGATCACTGAGATTCTGTGACTTTTGCTCACCCCACCCCCCTTGGCACCCCAGTCTGGAGGGTTCCTATTGCCCTGTGTTCCAACCCACGGATCTTTTCTTTGCCAGAAGCAATGTCCCTCCTGCTGTTAAGCCCATTCAGTGAGTTTTTAAATTTCAGATCTTTTAAGTTCTACAATTTCCATTTTGTTTTGAATATATGTAGTTTCTATTTTTCTGTTGAAATTTCCCATCTGTTCATTTTACACACACATACACGCACACACATGCACACACATTCATTTGAAAAGCCTTGAACACAATTATAAGAGCTGTTTTTAAAATCTTGTTTGCTAATTCCAACATTTTTGTTATTTCTAGGTCTGTTTCTATTGACTTGGTTTTTCTTCTAGGTAGGTAGTTTGTCACACTTTCCTGCTTCATATACCTTGACATTTTTGAAATTTATTGATACTATATTATCTAATTATTCTATATTATTTGAAATATCATTGACACTATATTACTGATCATTTGGATTATTTTGTCTCTATTTAAAGAACACAGGGCTTTGTTCTGGCAGGTAGTTAATTTATTGGTGGATCAGCTCAGAGGATTTCATGGGTTGCTTTTGGCTTTGTTAAGGTGACTCTAAAGTAGTTCTCACTCGAGAGCTAGAGTAGCCCCATTCTCGGGGAGTGGCCTTTCTGGAGTCTCAACTAAGCTTTTGAACGTTCAGTAACGTGTCTGTGCTGTGGCTGGTGAGGACTTCAGTGGATCCCAGGACCGCGCCAGCTTTAGGAGCTCTGTTTAGCTCGCAGCCCCCGATCGCTGTCCTGTATCAGGCCTCGTGTCGTCTTCCTCTGGGCACAACCTGCTTAGAATTGGGACAGAAATTCAAGGAGACTCTATGCCAGTTTTGGGGCCCACCTCTCCATAGCTGCCCCTACTCTGGTACCCTGCCCCGCAGAGTCCGGATTCCTCAGCAGCCCTGAACGCCGGTCTCTGCCTTTTCTACGCGATGACTCCGTGGCTGTCTGTCTGGGCTCCGCTTCCCCATGCCTCGTCCGGAAATGCTCCCTGGCAAAAATCCTAGGTAAAAGAAACTTACCTGCCACGTTTCCATGCCCTCGTGGATCTCAGCTCTGCACCATACACTGTCCACAGCTTGCGGTCCAAAGCCTTCCCAGAGCAAAACTGTGCTTTACTTGTTTTATCCAATTTTGTAGCCGTATGTGACAGGATGCTAAGTGACACCCATTACTCTGCTGTGACGAAGCTACTAAATCTCTTTCCAGCTGTAGAAATGTCACTGCTCAGAAGCCATCTCCCCTCATACTTATTTTACCTCCAGTTGGCCAGAGCGGCACCCCAAGTCCACGCCTAAAACAGTCGTTGACAATGTGAATGAAATCACTCGGGCCGGGGTTGGGGGTCCCACCTCCCTAAGCACGTGTTGTCCAGGCCCTGGACATCATAAGATTCTGTGAGCAGGAAGGGGACAATGGGTATGGAGTGACCCAACAGTGCTGCCTCCCCGCGCTCCTTCAAGTTTCCAGGTGCCAGCTCCAGCCTCGGGGCAGCCCAGCTCTGCTCCCACGTCAGTCCTCAGAGGTTTGTGTCTTTATTGTAAACTTCCACACTGGGTCAAATCAAGTCCCCTCAGAATTCCTGTCCACCCAAGAGCTGCGAGTTTGATCTTATTTGGAAAAAGGGTCTTTGCAGGTGTAATCAAGTTAAGATGAGGTCACACTGGAGTGCAATGGGCCCTAATTCAATGACTCGTCCTCATAAGAAGAGGAGAGTTTGGACACAGAAACATGCAAAGGGAAAACAAAGCCGGGCGCGGGGCAGGTGGCAGCAAGTGAAGGCAGAGGCGGAGACTGGTGTGAGTTGTCCATACGCCGATGAACGCCGAGGGTTGCCAGCAGCCTGAACCGGAAGCTGGAGAGAGCCTGACACAGTCTCCCTCAGAGCCTCCAGGAGGAACCCACCCTGATGACACCGTGGTTTTGGATTCTGGGCTCCAGAACCATCAGAGAATAAATTTCAGCTGTTTCAACCACCCACAATTTGTAGAACTTTGTTAGAGCAGTCCCAGGAAGCTATGCCTTCCAACAACATGGCATTTTGTTGAGCTGGTTGGAGCAGATGTCTGTCGCTTTGGTGAAAGCAAAGGAAAACCCTTAGCCATAACGCTCCTCTTTCCCCTTCACACTTCTTTGAAAAGTCCACTTCCTCCTGACCGGCGAGTCCACACAATGCCCTCACCAGCACCCCCGTCTCTCACCAGTGACCGACTGTTGCCACCCACACCCCCTTTGCTTTCTGCTGCGTGGCCTCCTCTCTGCGCCATGCTGCAGACCCCGAGAGACACCTGCTCTGTCATCTCCCACACCAGCATTCTGCTGTCGGCACCCAGAGAGCAGAGAGGCCAGTATCCTGGCGACCCACACGGCATGTGATGGCCAAGCACTGCGATGGTTAATTTCATGTGTCAAGTTGACTGGGCTAAGGGATGCCCAGGTAGCTGGTAAAACATTATTTCTGGGTAGGACCACGAGGGTGTCTCTGGAAGAGATTAGTGTTTGAACCAGTAGGCTGAGCAAGGGAGAACCCTCATGGATAGGTGTGGGTGGCGCCTGTCAATCCTTTGAGGACTCAGATAAAACACAAAGGCAGAGGAAGAGCAAACTCTGTCTCCCCTCGAGCTAAGGCATCCACCTTCTCCTGCTCTGAGGTGGGAGCTCCAGGTTCTCAGGTCTCTGGACTCTGGAACTTCCACCAGCAGCACTAGGTTCTCGGGTCTTCAGCTTCAGACTGGGAGCTACACCATCGGCTCCCAGGTTCTCAGACTTTCAGACTCAGACTGAGCGACACCAACCCTCCTGGGCCTCCAGCTTGCAGACGGCAGATGGCAGGAGTTCTCACCCTCCATAACGTGTGAGCTGCTTCCCGTAATATATCTCTTGTACGTATCTATCTATCCATCTATTTACCCACCTATCTATCTACCTGTCTACCTACCTATCTGTCTCCTAGTCACTCTGTTTCTCTGCAGGACCCTGACTAATGCAGGTGCCCTGGGGGAGGGTTTGGGGACACGGAAACCTCTGCGCTCTGAAGCCAGTCACCCAGAAAGAGCCCAGAGAGGCCGAGTCCCCGGCGCTGGGGCCTTTCTCACGCTCCAGCCCTGCACGTGGAGCCAAGTCCCTCCATCTGCCAAAAGCAAACTCAACGTGAAGGGCCCCTGGGACCCAGGATTATGGACACTTATAACTAATGCCAAATAAACAGGACAAAATTATATGTAATTACTCCTGGAGTCATTTACTCGTATCAGTAATTGACCTGTGCGTTCTTTAATCTTTAATGCTCTTTTACAATTCCGCCTCGGGGAGTCATCACGGTTATTGACGTTTGTCATGGGGAGGACTCCGGAGGCACCGGGCTTTGGTTGAGATGTCTTGAAAAGAAATAACCAATTTAGGACGACACGGCTTCCATGGGGGAAGAGGCACAGGGTGGGGACTGTAGCTGCCTGCATTTTCCTGGGTCAGGACAGCAGGGGTGACAATGACGATGATGATGGTGCTGGCACCTGGGTTTACTGATGACGCAGCAAGATTTCAATGACTCCCCTTAAGAAATCTTTAGGATAGTTGGTATTATTGGCTTCATTTTACTGGAGGGAACTAAGGCACAGAGAAGTTATATAACTTGCCCTAAGACACACAGCTGTGATATCCTGAAGCCAAGCTGTACATCACGTCTGCGGAAGCCTCAAACCCTGACCCTGCTGCCCCCCGGGGGCCGAGACCCCTACCCTGCAAAGCGGCCCTCCGAGGAGGCCATACCTGCGTGTGACCTCAGGTAATCGCCTTCCTCGCCTTGGGTTTTCTTGTCCGCAGAACGGGGATCGTTGTCCTACGTCACTGTGAGCGGCGAGGAGGACGCGGCATCATATTCATGTAGCTGGTCACAAACAGCCTCTCTCTCAGCCTCCTTCCGTGCTAGGCTGGAGGAAGGGAGTCGAGCTGAGAACATACGCTTTTCTTCTCACCTCCTGAAGACAAAAATGTGGACAGTTTGCTGAGGGTTTATTTCACCCCTTTGAGTGTTTAGTGTGACTAAAAAAATCTACACAGGTGAGTTTCGTGTGTGAGTTACCAATCTTCCCAGGAACAGATTGGAAAATTGGTGTTAGCAGATCGATTTTCTCTGGGTCGGCAGCTCGGGGTCCAGGCACCACCTTTACAGATGCCCCGTGCCGCTTGCCCTCCGGTCCGGGGTCCACATCCGAGGTCACCGGCAGGAGGAGGCTGGGCAGCGGTTCCTGAATGTCTAGATCGGACTCCTCCCCTCCGAAGGTGTGCTTTGGACGGGGCCAGGAGTGCAGGTTCCCCCTAAACGGCACTTCGAGGCCCGAGGTCGGGTGAGTTCCGGAGTCTGCAGACCCTACCCAGGGCCCACGCCTGCCCTGTTCGCTGGCCGTGTCCTGGGTGGGCTCCCAGCCACATCGCTCCTGCTCTGACCCCAAAGCCCAGGTCCCCTCCCCTTCCCAGCCATTGGTGCCGACACCCCCACATTCTTCCTTCCAGCCTGAACCCCGACAGCTGCCTTCCTCTGGGGCCTCAGATTGAATCATCTGATTCTGTTATCTGTGGAAGTCCTCCCTCCTGCCCTTCCTCCTCCTCGTCAGCTCCCTTCCTGGTCTCTAACCCACCTCTGGGCTCAGAAGCCTGGCGAGTCCCCACCCCTGGCCCTGCACCCTCCTTGAGCTGGGCCCACCCACCACGCCTCCTTTCTCACACTCCCCACCACGGAGCACACGCCGGCCAGAGCCGCATTGTCACCAACCCGAGCCGTTGTGCCCAGGAGGGACGCCTCCCTGCGTGGTGCTACTTAACAGTGACGTCCCCTCCTCCTGGCTCTGCTTTCACTCAAGTCCCCCCACTCGGGGCTCTGGCTCCGTGTCCCCCTCCCAGCTGCCACATTCCCTGGACCACTCACGGGAACCGGCTCCGCACCTCCCTCCTGGAATTCCTCCGGAACGTGGAGTCCGTCTCATGCTGGCCACTTAATCATTCTCCCGAAGCCAGGCCCCTGCGTCCCCTCGCCGGGCAGCGCGCTGGGGAGACAGCAGCCACATCCCACTTCATCTTGCGGCTCCCTGGGCGGCAGCCCCGGGCTGAGCAGAGTCAGCACTCAATCAACGCCTGCCTAATGAATTGGCTGAATAAATTAATCTGGGGTTCGTTTTCCAGACCTCCTGCTTGGAGGGAGAGGCCGCCTCCCTGACCTGTGGGGCGAGGCCCTCGAGGGTGGCGCAGGGCGCGGACTGCCTGGCGCGTTAAGCCCGGCCTCGGGTTCCGTTAAATCGAGGGGGAGGGAGAGCTCACCCCAGAGCGCCCGCCTGTCTCAGGCTATTCGCGGAGGTGGGAAGAGAGGGAAGGTCCGCAGCTAATTGTCCTTGCGCATCAATCACTGCGTGCTGTGGGGCTCCCTGTCGGAGTGCGTTAATTTGGTAATTACTGGGGAGGGAGCGTCTGCTCTGTAACCCTCGGCCTTTGTCGTTGTTTTTATAACTGAAATATAGCGTGGAAATGGAAGGAGCGAGGGATTCCAGCACGGGCTGAAACCGAGAGGGTGCCCGCACCATCTGCAGCCTGGGTCCCCGCACGGCTGTGCTTCCTGCTCAGGGCTGGTGTCCCCTGGGAGTGAGCGTCGGGTGCCGACACTCAGGGGGCCCTGCCAAGGCCTGTTTCGTTGGGAGTTGGGGCTGGAGCCCACACTTCATGACAGGTACCACAGTAGTCGGAAGAGTCTAGGCCCCCACGCCCAAGCCCTCCCCTGCCGCCTGGCCTGCATCCTCAACAGCCTTTTTTAATGGGGGGCTTCCCACTCCCCCAGACAGGGTCTTCTTCCCAAATCCCTGCGTACCTGTTACCCTTGATTTTGTCTCTCTGCTCCCTGACGGTTGAGACACCGGGTTGTACAGGGGGACAACCAAGCCCTGGGGGGCGGCTTTGTGCTAAATTGTGCTGGGTGGCGTCTGAAATGTGTATAACAGCTGTGCATGGCACATGCACGCAGCGGGAGGGTGCTGCCACCCACCAGGCCCATCTCCTCTGTCTCGAGAGCCCTGCCAGGCTCGGTCGTCCTGCCTCTCCGGTGTCTCTCAGTCTCTGCTTTCTCCGGACTCCATGGCTGCAGAGTCAGCACCGGGACTCTGTGTTCCTGCTGGACTCCTCCGGGGGCCTGAGGATGCCTCTGTCTTTGGCTGGGCTCGGTCCATTTCCTCCAAGCCTCTCCCTCCACCTCCCGAGCACATCGGTGTTGGGGACAGAAGGACCCGGGTTAAAATCTCAGCAGAAAAGCCGAAGACCCCACAGTGGCCGTCACCCTCACGGAGCAGCCCCTGTGACTGCCTGGACCTCTCTCGCTCTGCTCTGCAGCTCTGCTCTCACCGCCTGGGGGGTTGGACACTGGGGTATTTTAAAGCTAGAAGTGGTTCTAACACGCAGCCAGCCTCAGAACAGGGTCTCTAGGGTGAAGTTCAGGGTCCTCCTCAGGTGCGTCTCCGACCCGGTCCAGGTCTGTGGTCCCGGCCCGCTCCCTCCGCAGCCCTCCCTCCTCCCGCCCCCCCACGCCTACATCCCATCAGACCCCAGCCTGAGCTATTTCACGCCTCAGCGCCTTTGCACCTGCAATCGCTTCTGCCGCAAAGGACCTCCGTGACGTTCTGGAGGCGTCCTCCAGCCCTGCCGCCGCCCGGCTCTTCCGTGGAAACGCATCAGCTCTTGGTGTTCACTGTCTCTCTCCCTCCTTCGGTGTGAAGAGCAGATTGTATTTATCTGGAATCGTCCTTGTCCTGCGTGTTTCGATCATTCGTTGTTCGCCTCTGGTAACGTGGAAGGACGGGGACCTTGGTGCCACCGAGACCTGGGCTTGCATCCTTAATCCCACCACTTACATTTCGTGGCTGTGGGTAAGTCACATAACAGCTCCGAGCCTCAGTTTCCTCATCTGTGAAACACACGTGTCCACTCAACCCGTTTTTATTGAATGGCTACTATGTGCCGTGCATTTCAGACCCATCTTCTCGGTTAACTTTTGGGGCAACCCTGCGGGACAGCGCGTGGATGCAAGCTGGGCAGGGTCCGCTCCATCCTGGCGGTCACAGACCTTGGCCAGACGACTTAGCACCCGCTGCCTTCACCCGTGGGTGCCCCAGGCTTGTGTCTGGTTTGGTGGGTGTGATGTCCATTCCGCCAGGATGTTGCGAGGGTCACATTAAATACACTCATGCATTGCTTAAAAACGGGGAAATGTTCTGAGAGATGTGTCCTCCGGCAGTTTTGTGGTTTTGCAATCGCAGAGCGTCCTTACACAGACCTAGATGGCGTAGCCTCCTACACACCTGAGCTACGGGGTGTGGCCTGCTGCTCCGAGGCTACGAGCGTGTACGGCATGTTAAGGTACTGAACACTGTAGGCAGTTGTAACACGGCGGTATTTGTGTTTCCAAACATAGAAAAGGTACAGCAAAAATACGGTGTTACACTGTTATGGGGCCACTTTTGTATACGTGGTCCATCGTTACGCCCAAGACTGTGACACCTGCCAAGGAACAAGGCACTGAGGACAGGGAGCCCTCGGTCCGCATTAGCTCTCACTGTCCCTCTATCTCACCATCACCTACCACGTAGACAAAGGGCTCTCAGGCCTTCAGTCTTGCAGGGTCGTTAAGAGGATTAAATGAAATAATGTATGTAAATTGCTCAATAAATGTTCCTTCCCTTCCCTCCCCTGACCCCCAATCTCAGCGCCACCCAATTCCTTAAGGACGGTGTTCCTCGGACGATGAACACTTCCTTGTGCTCCAGCACCCGGCAGAGAGATTGGCTCATAGTCGCGGCTCAATCCACATCAGGATGATAAAACTCCCGTTTCTGACGCTGCGCACTCGTGTCCAGCAATGTTAGCACTGCCATATTCCAGCCCGCGAGAGTTTGGGCAGCCCCGTGTGGTGACCTTATTTGGCTGTTGGCCACGTCCCCCTGGGGCCAGACTCTGAGGCACCACGAGACCATCTGTGCCTGGCAAACCCGGGCCCCTTGGAGAACAGCAGCTGCTGGGTTTCTTGGGGGAGCAGCTACACCCCAAGGTTGCTGGGGGGTCACTGTACTTCCTTCATTCATGCATCTCTCCATCCATCTAGTCATTCATCCCGCAAATTGGACCCTTATTGAGTGTCAGACGGGAAAGAGGCTGCTGTCCCCTGGGAGGTGACACTCCAGTGGGGGAGAGAGATGCTAGCAGAGACCTACCTCACAGTGTAATCCCAGCTAGCGATAAGTGCTGTGAATAAAAATAAAAAAAGAGTAAAGAGATGGAAAATGGTTCCTTTCCCCGAGGGCAGGCGATTATCTCTAGTAGAGTATTTAGGAAACTTCCCTCTGAAAGGGTGACATCTGATCATTTTAAAAGTAGTATAGATCATTGCGAACATTTCAGAAAGTGCAGAAGAATGCAAAATATCCCATGACCCTCAGTCAGAAATTGCACCAGCCCGACACCCTGTCTTTTCTTATTGATACACAGTAATTGTACATATTTACGGGGTAGGTGTGATATTTTGATACATGCGTACAACGTGTAACGATCAAATTAGGGTAATTAGGATACCCGTCACGTCAAACATTTATCATTTCTTTGCCAAAACCTTATCTTTTGTCATCTTATCTAAAAGTACAGATTTGCATTGTGCTTTTTAAAATTTAACATTGAGTTACAATTATTTTGTAGTTGTGTTCATGGTTTCTATTTTCTGTGTATCAATAGATAGTATGCGTTTTTTAAAAAAATTGGTACCGTAAATATATGCGAGGTTTTCCCATCTTTACAAAGGAAGCACATGCATACTGCACAAATTCTAGAAAATTGAGATAAGGAAGAAACTAAAAATCGTTCATCATCCTACCATTGGACAGATGGGTCTACATCCTTCCCATTCCCTCCCGCCTCAGAAACGTGGAGAGACATACACAGGACATGTTCAGTTTGTGTCTGGCTTTTTCATGAGAACACTCTGAGGCTGGGAGGGGGTCGGATGCAGGTGGCAGGAGGAGTTTACCATCATGCAGGGCTCCAGGACTCCGCGTAGGAGCCCGTGGGCCACTCTGTCCCGACTCTGACTTTGCCTAGTCATTCAATCTCCTTGAGTCCCAGTTTTCCCATGGACAAGAGGGCCTCATATGTCCTCCCTGGATCTCATGCCTAGAATAAGAACTGTGTTGTAGGGGGTGCGGCTGAAATGTGCCAGGATGGCGGGTGCCCCGGAGTGAACTCTGCCCTGGCGTGAACACGCAGTTTGCTGGGCAGACGCCCGGCCCTGGGAGGACGGGTTCTATGAAGCTCCTCCAAGAACACATCTGCTGAGTCCTCACTATGCATTTTCTCCTCTAACCCTCGGAATGTCGCTTTGAAGCTGGCATGACCCTGCCCACGTGACCGATGAGGAAACTGCCTTGGCGAGGTTGGAAACCTGTCCGAAGCCCCACAGTGGACAAGTGGTGGGAGGATTCGCACCTGGACCCACACGGCCCAAGGCCATGGGCTTAACTGCTCAGCTGTGGGAGACGAGCCACCGGCATCTCCGCGGAGCAGCGCTGGCAGGCTGCCCAGAGCCTCCTGGGAAGCGCAGATTTTGTTTGCTGTGAAATTACTCCGGTTAAATTGTGGGAGAGACACCACCGAATGAGCCCTGAGCGTTTCCTTCTCTCTGAGCTGACACGGGGCCCGCCTGGAGACAGGATTCGGTGCCAGGAGACGTCGGCCACTCTACTCCATGCCCCGTCCCTTAAACACCAGACCCGGGGGACTCTGACCTGCAGCCCAGCTGAGATGCCCTGAATGACATGTCTCTGGTGAGCCTGAGCTTATTTATTTAAAAAAAAAATTAGAAACACTTTCTTACTGAAAAAGTAACACTTGCAGGATATAAAAATAAAACAGTGAAAAGAGGTATTTGATTAGAAGTAGCCTCCCCCACAACGCACGGCCCCAATTCCTCCTCCTTCAGAAGCAGCTGTTGAGAATTTCTTGGGTATCCCTCCAGAAGTCCTTTGTGTGCATACAATCATGTCTGTCTGTCTATCTTTATACACAGTTCTGCATCCTTCCTTTGCAAATAACATGCGTCTGATATCCTTTAATACCAGCACGCTGGCTCTCCGCCAGCAGTTTTACTGGCTGCGTAGTACTCCACTGCCTCGACCAGGCTTATCTGACAGTCCCACCCTGGCGGGTGCGGGGGCATATCACGGCGCTTTGTTCTTGCAGACACCGCTGCACTTAACGCTCCTGCACAGCCATCTTTGAACACGTGTCCAAATGCGCCTGTCTGTAGCAAAATTCCTAAAAGCAGAACAGATTTCACTCTTGCTCTGGAGGTCCTAGCAAATGGAACCGAAAATGAGAAATAGAAATAAGAGTCACACAGATTAGCAAGGACAAGACAAATCTGTGATTCCTCGCAGACAATAGGATCTTCTACCTAGAATATCCAGTGGCATCAGCCGACGAATTATTGGAACTAATAAGAGAACTCAGCGAGATGACCAGCCAGAAGCTCAACATAAATCAGCCAGCTGTCTCCCTGCACTCCGGCAACAACCGATTAGAAAATGTGATAGGAAAAGGGAGTGGGGTGGCTGGGCCCAAAGTCCTCTACAGCAGTGGTTCTCAAACTCCCGGCTACTCAAAACTACCTGGAGGGCTTGTTAAAATTCGAACTGCCTGGCCCCACCCCTGGTTTCCTGCTGGCGGGTCCAGGTTGGTGCCCGGGAATCTGCATTTTAACATGCTCTGGGTGATCCTGGTGCCGCCAGGCTTTGGGTGGCAAGGACCGAAAGACATCGTTCCCATTTCCGCTGCAGCTGGCAGCATGTGAGGGGACAAGCCCCATTCCCTGCCCTTTAGCGAGGCTGGCTGCGGTCAAAGCCTTTGCTGCCGTGCCAGTTGGATGATCCGGGTGAAAAATCTTCTCTTATGGTGCATCTCTCTAACTATGAATGAATGAGGCCAAGCGTCTTCCCTCCCACGTGTTTGGCGCCGGCCTCGATTTTCATGCCACCAGATGTTAAAGGGACAGCCAGGAGTTGAAGTGAACTCACATCACCAGATGGCAGCGCCACCTCCGCTGGAGTCCCGCCACCCCTCCAGCTACGAACGCCCCTCTACGGCGAGAAGGGACCTTGAAGGCCCCGCCCGCCAGTTCCTGCCTCCAGGAAGGCTGCGTTCTGTCCCGCCAGCTCGGAGCCGGGGAGTCAGTACGCAGAGCCCTTCTAAGAGCATTTTCCAACGTTGAGCCGTCTTTTGGGGGGAAAGAGTAAAGAATCTGAATCCAGGAAACCTACTATCTCGAGCCACAGCATCTTCACTGAAAATGCGAAGTGATGGCGGACGGGCAGGTGCGTTGAATTGCAGCCCAGCAGCATCGCGAGCGAGGGCTTTATTACATACTCAGAGCAATGCGTTGACACTCGGGAAACGGGAAGATGGATGGGAGGGAGCCGGAGAGCCATCCTGTGCGAGGTGGGGGTTTTCATGCCATTTAAGTTGTGCATTTTGAGCGGTGCATCCTGGCACGTTTGTTAATAAAGACACAGCGCCGAGGCGGCACGGAGTGTTCCTGTTTCAGCCCATTGTGCATCTCCAGAGAAATGTTATTGGAATCATATTGCATTTTCAGGTCTGATGAAGCTCTGGTAATGTACGCATTTTATGCAGATGTGTTGTGGTGGGAAGAGGGGCCTGTTATGTCCCATAAATCTTAGGGTAACCAGAGCCCTTGTCACTCCTGTTTTAACACGTCCTGCTAGGAGGCAATCATTTTGGACCAACGAACTGCCTTCCATAGAAGTTCGTCTCTGCTTGAAGTTAGAGCTGGTGCAGATTGACGAGGTCTGATGACAGGTGGCCCAGGTGGCCATGAGCACAAGGAAGGGGTGAAGGCTCACCTGTCGACCATCCACACAGGCCTCCTCCCTCCCTCCCTCCCTCCCTCCACCTGTCCACCCCTGTCTCCATCCATCCATCCATCCATCTGTCCTTCTGAGAAGCCAGATCATGTCACGGGACAAGAAGGGCTCTGGGCTAAGGCCCTGGGGGTTTCTCAGTTGATAGCCTCTTAGCTTTACCACTTCTGACCTGGGTGACCCCGGGCAGGTGTTCTAACCTCTCTGTTCCAGTTTGCTCATCAGCATTGTGAAAGTTGTCAGAATCGAACTGGAGTCATTTGTTCAAAAAAAAAAAAACCCTGAAGAATAGAGCAGGGGACGGCTGTGAAGAGAGGGTTCTCGGGCATACATGCCTGAAAACGAAACTTTCCCGAGAGACTCTGCCCAAACCACAACCTTGCACAAAAGCCATCACAACCTTATGCAGAAAATACTTCCACAGAGACGTCTGCCCAGACACTACCTGCCCGCCCTGGCGTCACCCTTCTTACTGATCCTTGTAGCCAAGGATAACCGTTTCGAAACGATTCTGTCATCCTCATTCCCCTTTAAAACCCTCTGTCTTCCTCTGCCTCCCTGACTCTGCACACAGTTTACTACGGCACGTATATTCCCATTGCAACGCCCCTTTCCTGAATAAATACCTTTTCCTCTTAGACAGCCTCTCTCTGTACCGGGCTGACAGCATGAGTGACAGAGGTGACAGTGGTTGCTGAGGGACCCGTGGAGCAGTGCACATCAGAAGAAAGGACGGTGCCCGGCATCACGCAGCCCGTGAATTTAGCCATAACACATGCTCACCCGTTTAACAACCACGACCAGCCATCCAGCACCTGTTCCTTAGAAAGCCCAGGTGAGAGGAACCAGCTGAGAGGGGACAGGGAAGTGGGGGGCTGTGCAGACTGGACAAGATGCTGCAGCCGGGTCCACCCCTGCGTCGTGTCTGTGGCTCTCTCCATGTGTCATCCGCGAAGACTTTGCAGAGATTTTCCAAGGGACCCGTCACTCTCAAGGTCCCTCTGTTCCACCCTGTAAGTGTCCTTCACTTGGAGATCTGAGACTCCTTCCAGAGTGCCGGAGCAGTGAAACCACCCCCACCACCGCAGTCTCCCAGCAGGGCCGACACCTGCCCGTCAGCTCTCCACCGTCCCCTCCCGCCCCTGCCGAGCTCACCCTGGCGCCTGCACTGGAGCATCTTTCCCTCCCTCTGCAGGGGTTTGTTGTCCACCTAGCATGCGCAGGACACAGTGTTGGCAGCGGGGATGATTCAGCGGCGGACAAGACCAAGCCCTTCCCATCAGGAGCCAACAGCCCCACGGGAACGGGAGAAGTGGCCCGGGTGGCCGTGACCCGGCGCTGGAGGGACGGTCGGGGGAGTGGAGTTCCCAGGGAGGAATGCGGAGGGTGTCCTGGACCGTGGCGCTGGAGCGGCCTTGGAGGAAGGGTCGGTTTTGCCTTCTCCACCCAGGAGGGGAGCAGAGCTGCTGCTGTCCCGCGGACACTGCCCCACCCCAACCTCAGTCCACGGCCCCCTCTTGCTCTATGGCCAGAACTGAGGACCGTGGACATGTCACGTCAATGGAATCATGCACCACGTGGCTTCTCGTGTCTGGGCTTCTTCCACTGAGCGAAACGTCTGCAAGGCCCACCGCGGGGCAGCCGGTTCACGCTCCCTTCTTTCTTAGGGCCGAATGACCTCCGTCGGGTCGACACGTTGCGTTTGGTTCATCCGTTTGCTGGTTGGGTTCTTTCAACCTTTTGGCTGCTGTGAACCGATTGCCATTGTTTTTCCAACGCGACTGACTCTTTGTTGTCCTGCCAGGTTCTCTGCAGGACTGAAGGTTGCGGGAGGGCAGGGGGTGGCTCTGGAGTTCTGGTTGTTGGACCCCCAGGGCTCACAGAGCACTCCAGTGGGTGCGGGTGGTATGGTGGAAGGGAGGCTCCGCCACCCTAGTGCAGAAGGGTCGGACCCCCGCCCACACACCTCACTGATCCTCCCGCGGCCCTCGCTGGGGAAATAGCAGCCCCCCCAATCTTATCCGATGACCAGACAGCCCCCCTCGATGCTCTGAGATGGAGACTGAGACAGACACTTCCACACGGCATCCCCTCCCATCCCCTCCTCTCCCCTCCCACTCTGCTGGGCAGGTGTCTCCCTTTTTGCAGACAAGGAAACAGATTCGGAGCGGATGAGTCACGGCCAAGCCCACCCAGCTCCCCAGCGCTATGTTTAAACCCTCCAGAAATCCCGAGCTCTAATGACTGCAATGCGTCCTCGCTGGATGGAAGAGACGAAACTTCCCTTTGCAGGCCCTGACACCGCTGCCTCTATCCCCCGAGCTCCAGGTTCCAGGCTCCAAGGGGGCTGCGTCCACCAGGAAGAGCCCACGGCATGGGAGAGCCCACCCTGCTCCTGCCACGCCAGGCCACTGGGACGGGAAGCCCGCGGTGGCCCTTGGCCCGGCGGGCTGCGGGCTCGGCGAGGGGCGAGGCCTCTCCGACGGCGCTAATTTGCAGTGCGATGCGCTGCTGCCTCACGGTTGCAAGGCACATATATAAATTACCCCACCAGGGCAATTAACTGTTTGTCCAGGCTAATTGTCAGTATTAAATCTTGCTCGGTCACAGTTTTAAAGCTTAATTTAAAACCTCTATCTTTAAGAAATCCATACTCCCTCCCACCAAGGGAGAAAAAATAGATTTAATGGGCTTAGTCCATTTCCTTCTGTAGCAGCCCAAGTCATAATCATGCGTGTGCAGAGCGGATGTTTCCACGGGCGACAAGCCTGCAGACCGAGTCCACCGCTCTCCGCAGGTCCTGGGGGGGAATGCTCTTGTCTCTGCTCCCCTGGATAAATTCCTGAATTAGGAGTTATTGCTCCGAGACCCCTGAGCCTCTGTGGCACCCCTTCCCCGATCACGGCGTAAATCTTATCTGTGTGCTGGGAGGCGAGGCATCCTCAGCGGCCGGCAGGCAGGGAAAGCAGCCAGGAGCTGGGGGCAGCCCAGGGAGGGAGGGGGTGAGGGGCCTCCCCTCCACGCCTGCCCGAGACCACCGCCCGAGGGGCACCCTCTCTTCATGAAGGCTGATGCTAGTCAGGAGTGCGGAGGGGCAGCAGCCTCCCTCCCACGGGGCCTCTCCTTCCTCGGACTCCTGTTCCCAGGCCTCCCCGCAGAAGCAGGTGAGGTTGCTCTGTGTGAAGCCAGGAAAATGCGGACAACTAAGGCAGAGAAGGAGAGAATTCAAACTGGAGCCACCAAGAGCCCCCGTCCAACCCCCTTTTTTGTCCCAGGGGAAAGTGAGACCCAGAGAGGCGGAGTGACTTGTCTGAGGACACACAGCTGGGCTGGGTGGGGGCTGAATCCCAGGGGTCTTGGCACCCCATTTCCTCGCTGTGCATTCACAACCAAGCTGACAGTCCAATTCATGGTTCCAAGGGATGCACCTGGAGGTGAATTATTAATCACACTTACTACTAATCACATGTATCACTATAGCTAGGAAGGTGCAGAGGGTGTCCTGGAGGGAACAGCGACGGGAGAGAGGAGAGTTAGAGGTCCAGGCCTGGGGGCAGGGCGTGGACCAGGGCAGCAGACGGCTGGAAAAGAGGGCGTGGGGGTGAAACAGCACAGGGCCGGGAGCTGGACTCAGGGCTAGGGAGGACGAGGGAGGAGTCGATGATGACCCCAGGGTCCGAACTTGGGGGTCAAGGAAGCAAGCAGTAGCAGTGACTGCCCAGGAGCCCACAGCCGGGGCAGGTTTGATGGGGCAGGTGAGCTTGATGACAGGTGTGCCACTCTTGGGCTTCTGAAAGGTGGAGCCATTGTCACCCAGGTATGTCTCCCCTCTGCCCCCCACCCCAGCACTGGGTCTGAAGCCTCCCCACCCCCCACGTCCTCCTGCTCCCGTCCTTTATCCTTTGCAGGCAATCGCCCCAGCAAGTCACCTGCACGCCCAGATCCTTTCTGTCACCTGCTTCCCAGGGGCCCCAACGACCAGCCTCCCATGGCTCAGATAAGCAGCTGCTGGGCCCCACTCCTCTCCAGCCTCGCCTGAGCCGGGGCAGTCAGACCTGTGCGGCTGAGACCTCTTAGGTTCCCAGGGCCCTGCAGGTGCCAGGTAGGGTGGTGTGGCCATTCAAGGCAGTGACAGATGGACCAGCGACACCTACTCTGGCTTCATGGGTCAAAGGTACACACATGGGGACCATGTGCCACCTGAGGGCATATCCCGGGTCCTGGCTGTTTGCCAGGAGCGAGAGCGCCCCCCACGATGGGCACCCCAGGGGGCCACTGCCTGGGCCCTTCCCGCTGGGAAGCTGAGGGGAGATGGCTGCCACTGCTCTGGAAGCTTCTGTCCTTTCTGTGCCAAGGACTCTGAGGTGTGGGGGCCCCCAAGGCCCAGGCCTGGGCCCTCTGCTGCCCGGGATCTTAACATCCACCCCCTGGGCTGATGCCCCTCCGTCTGTCTGCGACCACCTTCTCAGCCTCCGCGGGAACGGAGGAGGGTGTGTCACTTTCCTACCTACGTCATAACGAAGTATTTTCCCTCGAGGTTCTGGGAGGCAGAGACAGGAAATCAAGGTGCCGGCAGGGCTGGTTCCTTCTGAGCCAAGACCTTGGCCCAGCCTCTCCCAGCCTCCGGCGATGCTTGGCGTCCCTTGGCCTATAGCTGCCTCGCTCCGGTCTCTGCTCCGCCTGCGCCTGCATTTCTCCTGTGGATTTCTCTCCTTCTTTTTTGTTTCTTACAAGGACACTGTCATCGTATTTAGGGTCCACCCTAATCCAGGATGCTCTCGTCTCCATCCTCGGCTTAATTACGTCTGCAAAGACCCTCATTGCAAATAAGGTCCCATTCTCAGGTTCCCAGCGCACGTGAAATCTTAGGGACACCCTTCAACCCACCACGGAAGGAGGGGGGCGACGGGAGCAGTGGAGCCACAGCTGGGCTGATGGGCACCCGCTTGTGTCCCAGCAGGGCCCAGCAGAGGGGAAGTAAGCCCCCCGCCCCACGGCCACCGCTTTCTTGGGCTCCCTTGGTGCAGCCCCTTCTGGAGCCTTCCGCTCTCTCCATTCACCCACTCCCTTCCCTTCCCTTCCCTGGAAGCAGCGGCCACGATTTAATATGCAAAGGTGGAGAGGCTGGCATCGAGGCGCATCCGCTGCGGCATGCCATATTTCAAACAAAGGACGCACAACAAAGGGCCGGCCGGCGCGGGGATTGTCAGAATTCAGCGGTGGGAGAGATTTATCTAAGCTGAGTGGAGGGGCCTGTGACCTTGGGTTTGAGAGCTTTAAAGCGAACAGGCGGCTGTTGAAGACGGAACAAAGAGATGCTTGTGATTATCATTATTTAATATAATGGTCTTAAACTGTTAGGAGGGGGACTTCGGCGGCACGAGAGAGTTGTTTTTTATTCCAGGAGATGTAAGAGAGATGTAATGGAGGGGAAAGCAGGGGGGAGGAGGGAGAGATTTCTGAGATGAAGGGGAAGGAGAGAGAGTGAGCCAGAGAGGGAGGAAGAGGGCAGCAGGCGGCAAACAAGAAGGGCTCACCCCTGCCCTGCCCCTCCCTCCCCTCCCCCTTGCTCCGCGCCCTGCGGGTTCAGCCTCAGCCCCAAAGAGCCGGAGGAGGGCAGCTGGGAAGGAGGTGGCCAGCCTTGTGCCAGGGAGGGGCGGGGGCTTTGGAAAGCAACGGGGAAGGGGGACTGGGCCCTGTCACAGCCTGGGGATTGGGGTGTGGCAGGGCTGGTGACTTCCCCAGGCCAGGGGTCCAGGGCTGGGGGGACTTGGGCATCCTGTTCACACAAGCCTGGTGCAGGGAAGCGGGTGTGTGCTGCCTGGGGGTGGTGAGGACCAGGGCCTGGAAAACAGAGACTGGTGGGGTCCTTCCCCAGGGTCCCCAGGAAGGTGGACTGCACCCCTCCTGCAGGACCCCTGGAGTGCCCATGCTCAGAGCCGCTGTGTGCAGGGGGGCGGTGGGCACGGGGAAGGTGGCTGGCGGGGCCGAGAGCAGGGTCGGGTCCCACCTGTGTGCCAGGCGCCCACCAGGTGCTCGTGGCTTCCTCACTTTCAGGGGTCCTGTCTCCTTCCATTTGGAATTCTGTATTCTTTTTCTCAAAGAGCCCCCTCTCCCAAATCGGCTAAGTTTCCAGTCCCACTAAGACAAGGTCAATTTGGTGTTCTTCATGGCCCATCCAAGGTGAAGAAAATACAGTTCTCCCTGGAATGTGCCAGAAGCCTGGCTCCCAGGAGCTAAGCAGCCCAGCAGAGGTTCAGAGCAAGCTAGCGGGGGTGGGGAGTGGGCAGCAGGAGCAGGTTCTGTCCTGGTACCTGGATTGCCCTGGTGAACCCAGTTGGACCAGACGGGGTCCCATGTCTCCTGCCCTGGATGCCAGCCAGTGGGTGTGCTCCCCAGGAAGGGCTCCCTCCTGGCACAGGAGCTGCTCAGGCCCTGGGAAACCAGAGGAGGACAGAGTGGGGTCGGGAGCCCAACTGCAGGGGATGAGAGGGTGTGGGATTCCCAGCCCAGGCCTGGGAAGTCTGGACAGTGGGGCCCGGGGTCAGGAGGGGAGTGTGGGGTCACAAACAGCCCAAGCAGCTGGGGTGTCAGCTGTGGAACCCTCATGGGCCGAAACTCCAGGGGACCAAGACACAGGACACTGGTGGTTGGGGGACAGGGGACGACAGGAGCACCTAGAAGGCTGCCTCCCCCAGGCATGGGGAACATCCAGTGCTTTTTGGTGGGTGACAGCCCGGGCCAGAGTCAGGGCCCTTGGGCCAGCCCCGCCACCTACTGTAGGCCCTGGGCCTCAGTCTCCTCGTGTGTGAAATGGGGGTGAGGATGGGATCCACCCATAGGGTGACAGAGAGACCGCAACGAGGTGGTGCGTGAGAGCAGGCTCTGGAGGGTGCCGAGGAGTCTTGTCACCCCATCCTGTCTCTGCCTCCATCACCCATGGCTTTGCTCCAGAACCGGCACAAGAGCAGCCCCCTCTGCCTGCCTGGGAGAAGCCACGGGGCGTGGGTGCCTTCTCTGTCTCCTGCGTCACTGAGGGCCTGGGTTCAAAGCCGTCAAGCTCTGCACAAGGCCACCCTGGGAGATGGCTGGGTCGTTGGGGACCTGGTCAACGGTCCAGATGTTCTACAGCCAAAGATAAGCCCCTGCATCTCCCTGCCTCTGCCTCTGCCTCTCTCCTCCCCTACTCCCCCCACCGGTGTCCCCAGGGCATGTGTCCAAAGCTACTGGCAAGCTGTGACCTCAATATTAATATCTGGTCTTTAGCTGCTCTCCTGGTGATTGTCTGGTCCCTGACACAGACACTTCCTCCAAAAGGAACTCTCTCCCCAGACTGGTCATGAAACTTCCTGCTTCTGGGGAAAGCTGAGGATGTCTGCAATTCTCCCCTCCTACTGGAAAATCCTCCTTCTCATCTAACGTGCTAGAGCCTCAACTTATTTCATGATCTGCTTAATATTCACTCATGACTCCTAACAGACTCCGATAGAAAGAGTTTATCAAACTCCTAATTCTATCTCTGGACCCTTCACTCCCTTCCTGCTGCAGGGAGGACCCCCCCCCGGGGCAGGTGCTGGGGCAACCTGGGTGGAGCCCCCAACTCGGCCGTCACCCTGGCCTCAACAGGATCCAGCTGCAAGGTCCCCTTCCTGACACTCCATGCCGTCACTAAGAGATGATCAGGTCTCAGAGCAAGAACCTTTTGGCTCTGGAAGAGCCGTGTGTGACACTTTACGTACAGATCAGGTAATTAATGGACGCTCCCATTTCCTCCACCGTCATATAAAGAGGGTGAGGACGGCGCTTTAATTCCAGATAATTAAAGAGTGATGGAGCTCGGAGGCTGCTCGGGGACCGCGGCTGCTGTCATTAACACCCCAGCCCGCTCTGTTCTCCGCACCCCGCTGCAAATGGAACCGCGGGGTCTCCCGCTCCCCAGGGACAGCTGAGCGGCAGAACCCACCACCACTGCCGTGCGATTGAAGTGGCCCCATCTGCTGCGCTGCAGCCTACAGAACGTGTGTGTGCACACGTGTGCACATGTGTGTGCTGGGGGAGGAGCTCCAGGGTGGCCTGTTCGGAGCAGCCACACGCCAGCCTCTCGACCTGACCCCGGGAACGTGCAGAGCTCTGACGGCTGCTGCAGCCACCAGGGGAAAAGCGAGTCACGCTGTGCAGGGCGGCCTCAGTGAGGGCACGAGGTCCCTGCTTCAGCCCCAAGAAACTGGCCCTCGTCCCACCCGGCCACAGGAGACTCCCAGGACGTCTAAGGGGCTGTGCCTGCCCCGGAGCTGAGCGTCCCTGGGTCGCAGCAGAAACGATAATTGGTGCTGCACGAGATAAAGACAGTCCTGTGCCACAGGGCCGTCTATTCCTGCCGGCGTCCAGGGTCGCCAGCTGCCGTTGCCCACGGGAGGATGTGCAGGGTGGACCGGTGTCCTGCAGCGAAGCCAGAGCAGCCTCCCGGGGAGAGGGGAGCCCAGCTAATTGCAGCTGAGGGGACTGACAGATCTTCCTGGCACATCTGTCACGTTTCCTGATAAATATCAGCCCTCACGCTGTCAGACAGGGCCTCCGAGTGTCCGCTTCTTTGCCGGGCTCTGTGTCCATTCCCACCAATACTTGTGAGTGTCTGCAAGGGGCCGGGCAGGCCCTGGGCCAGTCTCGGCCGAAGGGAAGGAGCAGAGTCTGCTGCACAGAACAAGTGTGAGGGCGCTGGACGTAACCCAGGCAGCACTGCGTGGGGCCTGCGGGGGCAGGGTGGGTGGGTGGGAGGGTGTCAGGGAGACAAGGGCAGGAGGACAGAGAGAGCCAGAGCAGGGAGCGCAGCAGGAGTGTTTGTGCGTGAGCCCACATCTGCGCACACGCCGGCCAGGATGCTCCCGGGTAGCTTTGCTGATAGGTACCCTCTACCTGCCTCTGCCTCACCTGGCCAAAGCCATTGTCCCTGCAGGCACCTGGCCACACCTGTGGGGAAGTCCCGTGAGAAGTCCCAGGGGCGGGCTGGCCATCATTGCCTTCTGTTCCCTCCAGACCAGGACAGGGTGAGGTGTTCCCTAAAACCCTTCTCCCTAAGCCTGCGTTCGGGGAGGGTGGGATTAAGCACACTCATAATGTCGTACGACCGTCGCCACCATCCACCTCCAGAACCCTTCATTGCACGAAACCAAAACTCTGTCCCTATTAAAGCCGAACTCCCCCTTCATCCCCTGCCGCCGGCCCTGGCCCCGCCCCTCTGCTAACTTCCTGTCTCCATGAACCTGGCTGCTCTAGGGACCTCCCGTCGTAAGTGGACTCGTACAATATTTGTCTTTTGTGACTGGCTGCTTCCCTTAGCACGATGTCCTCAGGGCTCACCACGCGGCGTACGTCAGGATTTCCCTCTCGCTCGGCCGAAGGACATTCCATCGTGGGTGCCTCCCACGCTCGCCTGTGGACGGACACTCGCGTCGCCTCCAACTCGTAGCTGCTGGGAACGATGCTGCTACGAACGTGGGTGACAAGTCCCCTCGTAGACCCCGCTTTCAGTTCTTTGGGGGATATGTATACCCAGAAGTGGGATCGCTGGATCATGTGGTGATTCTGTTTTTAATTTTTTCAGAAACCACCATCCTGTTCCCACGGCAGCTGCCCCCTTTTACGTCCCCACCAGCAGCAGGGCACGAGGGTTCCGATGTCACCACCTCCTCGCTGACACTCACTGTTTCCTGGGTTTGTGATGGGAGCCGTCCTAGCGGGTGTGAGGAGGTTCCTCGATTCGTGTTTTCCTGATGATCGGGATGTTGAAATATCTCCCCTTGGCAGGGCGCCGAGCGCCAGGTTGGTGGCGTCTTTGCTTAACACTTCGACGACTCCACTCCACGCTCTTTTTGATTGCGAGGCTGCTGCAGAGAAGTCGGATGTAAATTTCATCTCGGCTCCGAGACAGATGACAGGTTTTTTTCCCTCCGGCTTCTTTGTTTTCTTTGTCTTGATTTTCTGTAGTTTGAAAATGATATGCCTAGGTGTAGTTTTTTTTTTTTGGTTTGGTTTTGTTCCTTACATGTATCCTGCTTGGCGTTCTCTGAGCTTCCTGGATCTGCGGGTTGGTGTCTGACATTAATCTGGGGACATCCTTAGAGACTGTTGTTGCAAACGTTTCTTCCGGACTTTTCTGTTTCTTTCGCTGCTGGTTTTCCCACTGTGCACAAGTCCCACCTTCCGCAGTCGTTCTCGGGGATTCTGCTCTGTTTTCCTCAGTCTTTGCTCTCTTCGTTCTCAGTTCTAGGAGTTTCTACTGATACATCTCAAGCTCGGAGGTTCTTTGTTCAGCCCCGTCCAGTCTGCTAAGGAGCCTTCATTTTTGTCACGGTGCAGCATTTCCTTCTGGTTCTCTCTTGGGATTTCCCTCTCTGCCTGAGCTGCCTGTCTCTTCCCACACGCTGTCTACCCCACCCACTAGGGCCTGCAGCACATTAACTACGGTCGTTTTAAATCCCCAGACTGGTGGTAATTCCAACATCCCCGCCATGTCCGGCACGATGCTTGCACTGTCTCTTTGAACTGTGTTTTCTTGCCTTTCGCTATGCCTTGTAATTTCTCCTTGATTGCTGGGCATGGGGTACTGGGTGCAAGGAACTGCCATGAGTGAGCCTAGTTAAGTGGTGGGCGCTGTGTGTGTCAGGGGTGGTGTCTACAGGCCCGTGAGCAGGTGGGGTGGGCGCTGTGTGTCAGGGGTGGTGTCTACAGCCCCGTGAGCAGGTCTGTGTCTCAGTGAGCCTGTGCTCCTAGACTCCTCACAGGTGTTTCTCAGGGGACAGGGATGCTGGAGGGGCTGAGGTAGTGTTTTCCTTCCCAGGGTCAGCGAGGCTCTGCTAAAACCCCAGCAGGCTGGGCTCTGGTTCACTTGTGTCTCCTGAGCACAGACTCTGCTAAGAAGAACAGAAGGCTCTGGAGTATTTCCAAACGATCCCCTTTCCCCTTCCCTACAAGAAGGACAAGGGGATTTGTCTCCGACAGTTACCGTGAGAACTTAATCGAGCTCCCGGGGGTAGGAATCACAACGGCCTGGGCCTTCCCTCGACGGGCGCCCCGGAGTCCGCCACCCTCACACCGTCCACACGGAGCCTCCAGGCCCCAGCAGCGACAGCCCAGGTTCCCGCCCTGGCGCCTGCTTCCCGCAGTGGCTTCTGCTCCGGGAGGTCGTGACTCTCTGTATCCACCGGTCTGTCTCTCCGATTCTTATCCCGTGACTTCATTTCTCTTATGGGTCCAGGAAGAATTGCTGATTTTTCAGTTTGCTCAGCTTTTTACTTGTTGTTAGGACGGAGCGGCAACATGCAAGCTCCTTAACTGCAGGACGGGACACGGAAGCTCTGTCTCTTTCCTCCGGGTGCCTCTCTCTGTGTCCTGATTTCCCCTTTCTAAGGACACCGGTCATATTGGATTAGAGTCCACCCTAACGCCATTATCTTAACTAATTACCTCTGTAACGACCCCATTTCCAAATAAGGCCACGTTCTGAGGTCCTAGGGGTTGGGGCTTCAACACATGAACGGGGGACACAATTTAACCCATTACAACATGCACGTGTCGCATACATGTGACATCACGTGTCACATACACAACCTCCCGGAACCCCACCGACAGCCTCCTGACAGGCTCTGCTGCTGCCTCGCCCCACCGTCCCCCCTCAGCAGCCGGAACGATTCTTTTAAGCAAGAGCCAAAGCGCACCTCTCCCCCGTCCCTCCCGCCTCACTCCGAGTGAAAGCCACGGGCCTGCTTGGCCCCGCTGCTCTGGAGGGCCAGTAACTGGAATAGACGCATTCAGCAGCTGGCAGGGCCCCCACCGACCCGAGTTCAGATGCCACCAGGCAAATGACCACCGCTTAGTCTTCATTTCCTTCTCTGTTGGGCAAAAACGCAGTGACACTATGAGGATAAAATGGTAAATGTAGCTCCCAGCCCAGGGCCAGCCCACAGCGGGTGCTCTGGCATCCCAGTCTCCACCCGCCCTTCGGAAATCCCCTCAGAGTAGGGGACATGCTGTGGGTCCTGTGCGGAGTCTGTGGCCTGTCACCCCCCGTCCTGCGCTGTCCTCTGGCAGCGTCTCCTGGGGCCCTCCATGCTGTTTGCATTTTGCAAGTGTAAGAACTGGCCACCCTCTTTGTCCCTGAAGAGGGCACGTCAGCGGCAGGCCCGGCGATTTAATTTGGAAATAGCACCGTTCCAACTTGTCAGACACCACCGCCGTTGCTGCCTTTGGCACACACGGTCCAAGCCGCAGGTCACTTGCCAAGTAAGCATACCCCGGGCAGAGGCGTCTTTGTGCCCGGTCTCCAGGGGACTGTGCTGCGGCTGAGCGAGGTGATTCGTTCTCCCTCTGGAAAAGCACACGGAACGCCCCCGAGAACTCGTGCCCACCTTTATCAACAAGGGGCCTCCGCCGGCGGCTGGCACATCGCTGGCTCAGTGCTCCGGCTCCAATGTCTGGCCTGCAGTGATTAGTCTTGGCATTGCTGCCAGGATTCTGTGAGTCAGTCGGCCACAGGCTGCTGAACACCCTTCAGAGCTGGGGAGCCCCGGCCCCCCTTGGAGGCCGTGGCCAGGAAGCCCAAGAAGTGGCCGCAGAGCAACCCAGCCCCGCACGTGAGCATCAGTTTCGCTAATGGAGAGCTGGCCAGCTCGAGCCGCTCGTCCCGGCTTGTTATGGCCAGTTCGCTGCAGATCCGGGATCTGGCCCCCCACAGAGCGAGTTGCAGGCCTGTGCCTTCACCACGGGGCTACCCACCTCCTGGGCCCCCAGAATTCCTGCTCCTGACGCGCAGACATGTTCATGGCCACTCCTCCCTCCCTGCCTCCTCTGCTGACCATCCTTACGGCCAGAGGGTTCCAGAGAGTAGGAAGGGAGCCCTCACACTCAGGGGCCATCCCGCATAGGCCTGGCAAACCTGCCTGGGCTCTGGGGTGCCCTAGTTGGGAGGGTGGGGTCGCAGGGCAGCTACAATGTGGGAGGGGCAGCCCTGTGCACCCACGACCCTTTCCATCCTTCAGTAGTCACACCGTCACCAGCTGGCCTGGCCTGGCAGCCCGGGCTGCCCCAGGCCTTGCTGGGGCCTCATCCTAGTCCAGGCTTACCTGGTCCTAGGTCTTGCCCACCTGTGCCTTGTCCTATACGTTTGCTGCCCCGGAGCCAGTCCAAGTCCAACTCCGAGATCGTGGGGTCTGCGATTCCCCATTTCGCTCATTGCTTCGGTCCGGAGGCCTGAGCACTGAGCTGCTCTGTTCTATTAGCCTCGAGGAGAGAGGGAGACTCCTGGGACCATGGTGGGGAGCAGGGCCGGCCAAGGGTTTCTTCAAGCCGGGACTGAGACAGGAGGAGCACATTGGTAGGACGAGGAGGGGAGGGGGAGAGAGGCCGCAAGCGCGCTGCCAAGGGCCGCGGGAGAGGAAGGCCTGGTGGGGAGTTTCAGAAGAGGCAGCTGGGTGGGGGGACCTCAGAAGAAGCTGCACACTGAGGGGCAGGGACTGGGGGTGGGCCCCACTCTAAATGCTAATCTCTGCTTCTCAAAACTTCTCCGAGAAAACTAGAGCTTGTTTTCCACGAGGGAATCTACGGAGCTGGGTGTCCCCAGGCACTGCCCCATGGAGCCCATCGGAGCACGTCGTGTGGCTTCGATCAGCCTGGATTGGGAAACCTTTGGGAAAAAGGGAAAAGCCCCCCCCAAAATCTCTATCCCGCAGTCAGTCCTTATTTCAATCAAGAAGCCTTCATTTCATATATTTATATTCTTGGGGGCTGTGGTTTTTCATTAAAAATTAAGCTGTTTAGTTGCCTCTTTGCATAGTCAGACATACCGGCGGGGGGCAGATGCCCTAGGAGCCCCGCGAGGAGACTGTTGCCACGCGGAGGGAGGGAGGGGCCTGGCCCAAGCCCTGGGCCCTGGGTTTGGAGGGCTGATCTTCCACCGCCTGTGCCAAAGTGGCAGTAAGCCCAGAGGGCCCTCACCAGTGCAGGGGCCTTCCCTGCCGCCAGCTCTGTGCTCTCAGCCCCTCCCAGCCCTACTGGATTGCAAAGCTGGAGGCTGGGCTGGAGGGTAACTGCCTCTTTGCAGGGTCCCTGGCTGATCACCTGAAACCAGGGTGTTTGTACCGCGTCCGCCTCCTCCCACTGGATTCTGGACGGGAGCCTGCTAGAACCCTGGGGGCCCCTCCCTGAGCCTTTCATTCCAGTGGGCTCTAATGAGTCTGCAGGTGGAAGCATCGCCTGCCGCCCCCCCACCCCGCTCCACCCACCATCTTCTCCTGCCCTTTCCCGTTGGAGTTGCTTGTGTTGATTTGCATGCCATTTTGCTTGTGGTCTCCATGGCAACAACTACCAAATGGCCTAAGGATAATAGAGGTACTCTGAGGAGGGGGGGTTGACTTTAAAAAATGAAAACTGTGATTCCGCCACATGCTTGGCACAGGGTGGCAGCCCCTCCCCCGCCCATCACCACTCAAGCCCCTTGGTGCCCCTCACCCAGGGGCCTGGTCCCTGCCTTCTGAGGGGCAGGAGGCAGCATCCTGCAAGGAACCACGTGTCTGCCTTCCGAACAACGGGAAGAACTAAGGGAAGCGGAAGCGGAGGAGGCTGGAGAGGGATGGGAACCCCGAGGGCCACCGGGACCCTCTGGACACATCCCCATCTTATGGCAAAAATCCCCGTTGTCCATCCTTGTTCCTCGTCTCACCACTTCCTTCCAACCTTCCCAGCCTCCCTTCCACAAAAATAAGAAAGCAGCAGCAGCTTCCTGTCTCGGGGCCTGGCTCTGGGGTTCAGAACGCAGGGAAATAGCTGGGTAATTGCTTGCACGTGTCTGGCCTGAGCTGTTTACAAAATGCAGTCACGGCCGTGAAGGAGCCCTGTAAGGCCTGACGCCAGGACGGGGACGATTCCTGTTTAAAGATGAGCAAAGTGACGCTCAGCGGGCCACTGATGGGCAGACGGGCAGAGGGGGAACCCAGGCCTCCCCCCATCCTGAGGGTCTTTTCACAGTGAGCTGGAAACCTGTTCTCTATTTTAAATGTTTTACATTTGAGTCGGACTAGACTTTCCCCATTCTATTTATTTTCAAAGCACTTTCCCAGATAAATTCTCATTTCCTAGCCCCACAGCTCTGTGAGTTCAGGAGAACTACCCCAGGCAGGGATCCTGCTGCCCCCCCCAAACCCGGTGGCATTTGGCCCTTGCCCGGGGCCCTGAGACGCGGGGAGAGGGTGGTGGGAGGATGTGCCGTGAAAAGCAAAACACGTCGCCTGGGGAGCAGGAACCAACCCACGCGGGATCATTCGCTCGGCAGATGCAGAGGCTGAAGCCCAGAGAGCTGGAGCAATCTCCCTGAGCACGTGTGTACACAAGTGCCCACACAGTCCGTTTCCGTTAGCAACAAACATCGCAAAAGAGGGCTGGCGGGGGGCCCACCTGATGAAAATCTTCCGACTCGCCCCTCTCTCCTGTAGGAGGGAGTCTCAGGCTTCTCACAGCCAGGCTGGTAGTTAAAATTCTAAAAATCATGGGATGGGGAGGCTCGGGGAGGGGTTTTTGGGGTGCAGGCAGAGAGGACGTACGCAGCAAGGAGAGTATACGGTGTGCTAGGCTAAGCCCAGCCGGGTTTAATTTAGGGTAGGGAAAAGCAAAGTCCAGCCCTCCACCTGTTTTTGTAAATAGTTATCGGCACAGGGCCAGGCCCGTTCGTTTATGTGTGGTTTATAGCTGCTTTCATGCTACAGTGGCAGGATGGCTTACAAAGCCTAAAATATTTA
>CAUYRT010051541.1:0-10393 GCA_963574885.1 Lepilemur ruficaudatus | reverse complement strand
GGGGGGGCTTACAGGTTATAGGTGGGTTTAAAGACTCTTTGGCTTGTAATTGGTTAAAGACATGAAGCTTTGTCTAGAGGCTTGGAATGTTTTAACATAAGGAATGGTTATCAGAGATAAGCCACCTGACATAGATTTGTTATGCAAATTGAGGACCTACAGGTTTGTCTTGCATACCCTTAGGCCTGTCTATGGGTCACAAAGGACTCCAAGAAGGGAGGGGGGCACCATGAGGCATGTCTGACCTCCCTCCTCCTGGCAGACAATTTTAGGATATTCCTTTGGCCACGAGGGGGTCCATTCAGTCAGCTGGTGGTGGGGAGCCTTAAAATTTTATTTTGGCTCACAACAGGGTCTCGCTATGTTGCTCGTACTGGTCTCCAACCTCCAGCCTCAGGCTAGCATCCTTCCTAGGCCTCCCAAAACGCTGAGATGACAGGCCTGAGCCAAGCGGCCGGCCTCCAATGATATTTCAGATTCTAGGAAGAAGCTGAGCATCACAGAGTCTGAACTAATACGTTTCCAAACACCTGGGAGATCAGTTGCACCCGGTACCCCCAGAAATGTGATTGAGGGCCCTTCTAAGAAAGGAAGCCCCTGCTCTGCACTTGGACCTGCAGTCGCCAGCCCAGCGTCCCTCACCTTGGCGCTTAGACCTTTCTTCTGGAAGCCTGGTGGGGGGGGGGCGCGACCCCGCCCACGCGCTGTGCATCCGCGGGAACTCCATTGCCAAGAATGCTCTCCGCGGAGGGACTGGTCGTTGAGCCAATGAAGCCTCAGAACAGGGCGCTTTTGCGGAGGCACGTAACGTCCGGTCGGGACTTCCGGCGTCCTGCCTGCGCGGCCATTTTGGCTTGTCCTGGGTGCGTCCGGCTGGGCGGGTTCCGAGCCGAGGTGACAGGGTTGAGAGAGTGCAGGAGGGGTGGCTGTGCTTGCTGCGCAGAGGCAGATCCGGGGCTCGGTGAGGCCACTAGGCGTGACCCGCGACAGGAGGAGACAGGACCGCCGTGACCCGTCCCTCCCAGAGTCTGATGGCGGCTGCCGAGCTGGGGGACCCGGCTCCGGTAAGTGCCGCGTCCTCCGGGCGTCACTCGCCCTCGCCCTCGCCCTACTCGGACAGTAAGGCCCCAGTGCGGAGCGCCTGGTCGCGTCCCTGCAGCCCGGGTCTCTGTCCTCGACAGTGAGGCGCTCATGGCGGGGCTCCTATTTCTACCATTAAATGGGATGCGGTGAGGGAGGGTGTGACAGACAGAGGGACCGGCGCTTGCCAAGGCTCGCAGCTGCGACTGAGCTGGGGGGATTCGTAACTCGGGGACGTTTTGTGTCTGCTGGGAACAGAGAGTGTTAGGCAGAGTTACTCTTTCGGGAGCATGCTGAAGGTTGTACTTGCATTTTGAGGACTCTGGCAGCCATAGAGAGTTTTGAACAAAGGAGGGACTCTGTATACGTTGGGGTTTTTAAAATTTCCCAAGGGATGTTCAGAAGAAGAACAGAGTAGAAGGAAGTGATGAGGACGTTGAGACATTGCGAGGTTAAATATTTGTTCGAGGTCAGATAGCTAGTAAGAGGTGGCTTTTGGCATAGAGAGCACTGAGCCACGAGGCTAAAGAGCCAGCCTGAGGTCACTTGGTTCCAGGACTAAAAGTAGGTTACAGAGGCCTGAGTCCATGAAATCCCACCATGGGCACGTTGCTGAATGGCCTTGCCTTTTGCACATCTTCTCATGACTGCGTAAGTACTTAAGGAACCCACACAAGAAGAGCATGTTCTAGTTCCTCACTGGCCTGACTGCCACCCCCATGTTGTCTAGATTGTGGTGTCCTGGGACTCCTAAGTGCTTCTTATCCAGTCCTTTGATCTGGGGATCTTGGAGGAACCCCAAACCCAGGGCGCTATGTCCATGATACAGGTTATGGGGACGTGTTTTCAGTTCTGTCAACTGATGTAAATACATGTGGAGGTTAACTCAGGAGCTGACACTGGGATATGCACATGATTAGAGGACAAACTGGTTAGAAGGGGGAGATAATGTTACCTTGGTCTTCACAGGCTCTATCTGGTTGCAGAGCGGAGAACAGAATGTGGATTTGAAGGAGGTGGAAGGAAGGTTAGAGTGGAGGCTCCTGCTATAGTTCACATGAGAGTTAATGAACCAGACTTGTGGCTCAGGAGATGTGGCTGGATTCTGGATTCATGTTTTTTAAAGGGGCAACTAGATTTTCTAATGTGACTGGTGAGGGCTCGAAAGAGAGAATTTAGGAATGACCCCAGCAGTGTGCCACCATCCCCTCCATCCCTTCCCCTCCCCTCCTCTCCTCTCCCCTCCCCTCCCCAAAGAACAGAAAAGAAAAGAGGAATGACCCCAGGGTTTTTGGTCTTAGCAGCTGTGGCAATGGAAGCTGCATCAACTGTGATGAGCAGGTTGCTGTTAGCTATAAATATTCGCTGAGGATATCAGGAGGTTTGTTCTGGCCATTCTGAGTAGAAAAATCCAAACTGTTTTCCCTCTGCTCTCCTCCCACAAGAATCAACACAGAACGATTCTGTGACCAGATAGATGTGTGTGGAGGGTTTTCCCCACACACCAAGTTCTACAGAGGACACTAGCTAGGCGTCCTTCAATTCAATTCCAACATGATCTACAGGTTGAGGGCTCAGCCCCACAAGACTGCCCCCCCCAACTTCTGATACCAATCACAAGCTCCAGGATGTGTTGCCTGTGCTTCTGATTGACCTGCTATAAATCTATTTCCCATGACCCTTCCTTACATTTCATTAATTTGCTAGAGCCAGTCACAGAACTCAGGGAGACACTTATGTTTACTGGTATATTATAAGGGATATTACAAATGATAAAGATGAAGGGCTGCATAGGGCAGGGCATGGGGGAAGGGGCACAGAGCTTCCACGCCCCACCTGGTTGTACCACCCTCCTGGAAGCTCCCTGAACTCTTTCCTTTTGGGTTTTTATAGAAGCTTCATTACATGGGCATGATTGATTATATCATTCACCATTGCTGAGAAACTTAAACGTCAGCTCCATTTTCCTTTCTGGAGATTTGGGTGTTAGGATGAACTTCCCAGCCCTCTGATCCTGCCTTAGTCTTTGCCAAGACCAGCCCTCATCCTGAATTTATGCCAGGGGCTGCCAGCCACCAGCCGAGTCATTAGCATGCACAAAGACATCAGTTATGAGATTCCAGGGATTTTCGTTGCATGCCACAAAAGGGGTTAAAAAGCAAATATGTATTTCATAATATCATAGCTTTGTTAAGAGTCTGAGATGTCTTAGAAGCCACTAAGTGGAAGTATCAAATAGGCAGCTGGACACATAAGTGGGATATCAGGGGAAGGGTTGATAATGGAGACATCCAGGATATGATAGCTACTGTGTGGACCAAGGTTAGTGAGCCATGGGTCACATTTAGGAGGGTCAATCTTTACATTATAGTGGTAAAGCTATTAGGGGAACAACAAGGAGAAGTTGGGGCTCTTGCTTGGGTACCTGGGTGATGGTATTGACCTTCGGAGACACAGGTGAGGGAGATAAGTGGCCAGAAAAGGAAAATGTATCAGACAGCATAGTTTGGCAGGGGACGTAGGCTTTTTTTAAAAATTATTATTATTATTATTATTGAGACAAAGTCTCGCTCTGTCACCCTGGCTAGAGTGCAGTGGCATCAGCCTAGCTCACAGCAACCTCAAACTCCTGGGCTTAAGCAATCCTCCTGCCTCAGCTTCCTTAGTAGCTGGGACTACAAGCATGCGCTACCATGCCTGGCTAACTTTTTCTATATGTTTTTAGTTGTCCAGCTAATTTGTTTCTATTTTTTTAGTAGAGATGGGGTCTCCCCCTTGCTCAGGCTAGTCTCGAACTTTTGAGCTCAAACAATCTGCCCGCCTTGGCCTTCCACAGTGCTAGGATTACAGGCGTGAGCCATCGCACCCAGCTGGGACGTAGGCTTTTAGTGAGAGAATAGACATGAGAGGGATGCGGAAGCATAGAAGTGATTGAAGGGAGATGACACTTAGGTTGGAGCTTGTGCTTATTCACCACTTTGTGGATTTACCAAGATTTTGTGACAACTTTGGTGGGGTCTGAGGTGTTTTATTCACCCTGGTGGATTAGGTCAAAGGCATATATGGTTATCCGTGAGAATCCATCTGTCTGGGGTGGGTGACCGATGGGTCTGGGCTTTGAATGGGATTAGGTGGACAGTGGAAAGTCCTAATTTCTGAGGGAATAGCAAATGCAGCACAGAAACGGGATAGGGCTGTGGCTATCTAAAACCACATGTGGTTCTGTGTGGCTATGGATTCACGCAGCAAGGCCTTCACAGAATGATTTGGGGCTAGCACTGCTATTGGGAACCGTTGGAATTCTGTGGCAATTTTGGATTCTGTTTGAATTTGCCAAGCATTCTGTAGGTGATGTCAAACGCATTGTGGTGTAAGGCCAGAAATGAAGGTGCAATATGATGTGCCACATTGTCATCTGGTGATGTTGGTGTGACCTGAAATGGCCTGATTGCAAATCCCTTTCCCACTCTGTTCTCTTGGTTACTGTATCCTAGCGTAACACACCTTTTATCAAGGGGTCCAGGCAGAGTTTCTGATTATTATTCCTTTGTAGTGGGTTTCAGTTTCATTCTTACCCACAGTTTTTCAAACAAGCCAACTGCATCCTTCCAAAGGAATCAAAGACCATCACATTCTCTTCATCCTACAGAGCCTGCATCCAGCACTCCCTGGTTGCTCACTTTTGTCCATAGCGCAACCCCCTTGTACTCCTCTGTGGTCAGTGGTGTCCTCTTCTCTCTCTCAGGCTGTCAGTGTATCTGATTAACAAGCTGATGTTGATGGTATCTGTCCAACGTCAGGAGTTGTGTGTTTTGCCATCCCTGTAACCCAGGGAGGGAATACTACCCTTATCAGTAGAAGGAAAAGTAGGGGATTGAAGTACTTGTGGGGATGCCAGAGAGAGGCTAGTGATGGGGGTTAGTTAGGTGGCAGTGGCCATGGACATGTGTCTGTGGTGTCCGTGGAAGGCTGGCACATGTATGTGGAGAGGGAGTATGTCTGATGGCCCTAGGGCGCTGCATTGGATTATGTGACTTTCGCTGTACCAGGTGAATTGCTGATAAAGAGAGGGTGGATCTCTTTGTGCCAGGGCAACAGCTTAAATACTTATTGGTGCACCTGCCTCTTGCTGCTGATGGTTGTACACTGTGATCAGTGGGCCCATGAGGACACAGTGGCACAAATGTGAAAGTTTCTCCTCTAAGTCGGGGACCCTGGGAGGAGGTTGGGCAAGGGTAGGTATGTGGGGGAAATGGATTGTGGGTCCTAAGCAGAGGGGCTACTTGTGGTTTCATCTGTCCCCATCATAACAGAGCAGTGTGACCTTTGAAGACGTGGCTGTGAACTTTTCCTGGGAGGAATGGAGTCTTCTTAATGAGGCTCAGAGATGCCTGTACCGTGACGTGATGCTGGAGAACTTGACACTTATAATCTCCCTGGGTAAGGCCCTTACACTTATCTCTGTGACCTGAGCTAGTCTCTGCCCTTCCCCTTTTTCCCCATTGGCAAGACTTTCTCACCTCAGGAGCGTGGACACAACTTCTTTCTTCACTTCTCTAGTTATGTTCTGTAGTTGTGAGGACTGGGGTGGGGTAGTGCCATCTCCTTCTCTCCCAGAGCAGCCCCAACGCCTGCTTTCCCGCAGACTCCCAGGGAAGGACTCAGGGTCAGGACCTTGCAGTTACCCTAATATATCCCATGTTGCTTGCGTTCTGGCTATCTGGGTGACTGCAGATCCAAGGCTCCCATCTGTCCCAGGTTCTATTTGCCTCCTTTTTTTTTTTTTTTTTTTTTTTTTTTTTGAGACAGAGTCTCACTCTGTTGCCCGGGCTAGAGTGATGTGGTATCAGCCTAGCTCATAGCAACGTCAAACTCCTGGGCTCAAGCAATCCTCCTGCCTCAGCCTCCTGAGTAGCTGGGACTACAGGCATGTGCCACCATGCCCGGCTAATTTTTTCTATATATTTTTAGTTGGCCAGATAATTTCTATTTTTTTTTAGTAGAGAGAGGGGTCTCGCTCTTGCTCAGGCTGGTCTCGAACTCCTGAGCTCAAACAATTCTCCTGCCTCGGCCTCCCAGAGTGCTAGGTATTTCCCTCCTTTATCTACATTTGTTCGTGCCTGCCTATGCTAGGAATTGCTGTCACGGACATGGTCACTGCTTACATGGACCACAGCCTATTCTTGCAACACCTTCCTTCACAATTCTTTTTGTAGTATTTTGCTGGGTGCAATGGCATGTGCCTGTAGTCCCAACTACTCAGAGGCTTACGTGGGAGGATCCCTTGAGCCCAAGGGTTCTAGGCCAGCCTGGGCAACATAGTGAGATCTCATCTCTAAAAATAAATACATATATAGGTCTGGGTGTGGTGGATCACACCTGTAATTCTAGCACTTTGGGAGTCTGAGGCAGGAGGATTGCTTGAGGTCAGGAGTTTGATTGAGACCAGCCTGAGCAAGAGCAAAACCTTGTCTCTACAAAAAATAGAACAATTAGCCAGGCAGGGTGAAGTGCACACCTATAGTCCAAGCTACTTGGGAGGCTGAGACAGGATGATTGTCTGAGCCCAGGAGATTGAGGTTGTTGTGAGGGATGGTGATGCCACTGCACTCTAGCCCAGGCGACAGAGTGAGAACCTGTCTAAAAAAAAATAAGAAAGAAAGAAATTTGTACAGTATTTAGTGTCCTTTCCTGTGGGATATCAAGTGCTAGATTTTTCTGAGTCAGGTTGGCGTTCATCTGTCCTGTCTTTCTCTTACTACTTACATCATCGAGGTCCTACGTGTGTGTTCATGGTGGTGATGAGATAGAGAGCCCTTGGTTGTCGTGAAGATGCAAATGAATCCAGGCTCAGCAAGATGTGCCTAGAGGCAGCCTGGTTCTGAGGAGTGGCATGTAGATAAGGGCATGATGTCAGAGCTTTTGTTCAAATCATGCCACAAACCTTTTCTGTTTGACTAGTATTTTGGAGCCAGTACAGGTAGCCACATATTTATTCTGTCTTCCGTATTGTTGAGAGTTTGCCAATTTGTTGGTCCTACACCTTGTCACTTCTGCTGTTATATCCAGCCGAGGACTAATCTTCACATCTCTAAACTCCACATCTCACCTGTTTTTCTCACTGCCATCGGCAGTGGTCTTCAATATTGGCTCATACATTTTGTATTATGAAGCATGTACCCATTCTTAAACAGTCCCTGACAAAAGACTGCTGTGTTGTAGTCATATTTTCTTGGGTGTGGACATATTCTTCTAAATAGTACTCATATGTCATCAACAGATAAGGTCCTGCAGACAAGTTGTTTGCAGAGGAAGGAGTTACAAACCCTGCTTTTACTCTGTTGCATAGTATGGTCGTGTGCTTCACATCATGAGGCCTCCTATATTCTGTGATAACTGCTGAACAGCCCCACCCTCAACCTGAACCCAATTCCCTGTGCCTGCAAATAATCCCATGGACTAGTTTTTTGGTTTGTCAGACTTACTTGTGGATGGGCTGCACACTCTTAAGAAAGTCAACATGTACTTCACCAGCCTTTCCTTGCTTTTAGGTTGTTGGCATGGAGGGGAAGATGAGGCAGCACCCTCTAAGCAGAACAGTTGTATACACGTGTACAGAGACCAGAGAGTTCACGATGGAGAAACGCCTTATGAATATGGGGAATGTGGGAAATTATTTAAGACCAAGTCCCATCTCACTGAACACAGAAGAGTTCACACTGGAGAAAGACGTTATAAGTGTAGTGTATGTGGGAAATCCTTTGCTCAAACCTCTAGTCTCATTAAACACAGGTGTGTTCACACTGGAGAAAGGCCTTATGAATGCAGTGAATGTGGGAAATTATTCCGCCAAAATGCTGCACTCCATGTTCATCAGAGATTTCATACTGGAGAAAAGCCTTATGAATGCCGTGAATGTGGGAAATCATTTCATCGAAGCTATTCACTCTTGCAACATCGGAGAATTCACACTAGAGAAAGGCCTTATGACTGTAGTGAATGTGGGAAATCTTTCAGCCTAAGGTCCAACCTTATTCAGCATCAGCGAGTTCACACTGGAGAAAGACCTTATGAGTGTGGGCAATGTGGGAAATCCTTTAGCAAAAGATCTATCCTCATTACACATCAGAGAGTTCACACTGGAAAAAGGCCTTATGAGTGTAGTGAATGTGGGAAATCTTTTGCTTATACTTCTAGTCTCATTAAACACAGGAGAGTACATACTGGAGAAAGGCCTTATGAGTGTAGTGAATGTGGGAAATTATTTCGCCAAAACTCTGCACTCCGTGTTCATCAGAGGTGTCATACTGGACACAAGCCTTATGAGTGCAGTGAATGTGGAAGATCATTTCACCGAAGCTCTTCACTCCTGCAACATCGGACAGTTCACACTAGAGAAAGGCCTTATGAATGTAGTGAATGTGGGAAATCCTTTGCTCAAACTTCTAGTCTTGTTAAACACAGGAGAGTTCACACTGGAGAAAGGCCTTATGAGTGCAGTGAATGTGGCAAAACCTTTGCTGAAAACTCCAGTCTCATTAATCACAGGAAAGTTCACACTGGAGCAAAGCCTTATGAATGCAGTGAATGTGGGAAGTTCTTTGCTTATATCTCTAGTCTCATTAAACACAGGAGAGTTCACACTGGAGAAAAACCTTATGAGTGCAGTGAATGTGGGAAATTCTTTGCTGAAAACTCCAGTCTCATTAAGCACATGAGAGTTCACACTGGAGAAAGACCTTACGAATGCAGTGAGTGTGGAAAATCATTTCGTCACAGCTCTTCACTCCTTCGACATTGTAGAGGTCACACTGGAGAAAAGCCTCATAAATGAAGTAAATTTGGGAAATTCTTTAGCCAAAACTCTAGCTTTATTATACACAGGAGCACTCCCGCTGAGGAAGTAGCTTCTGAGTGCAGTGAATGTGAGAAAGCCTTCAGCCTTCTCTTATTGGGTACCAGAATATTTAACTGAGAGAAACAATGTAGATGTACAGGGCATGGTATTTCTTGTTCAGTATAACTCTGGGCGAGATCCCTCATGAGGGAGCCATCTGCCTAAACTGAATGTCGTACATTGAATGTCTGCATAAATTCCAGGTGTATAGGAGCTACATCGCATTTTTCACCCTGCCCAGGTCCCTTGCCAGGATTATGTGACTGCTAGTTCTCTGGCAAAAACCATTTCACTTCTACCACTTGGCAGTTTTTGCAGGTGCCTACAGTGTGTCATTCACCCACATCATCAGGTTCCAGACAGAAGTAAACTTCAGTCATCTTCCATTCATGTCACCAGAAAGATTTGTAAGTAGCCGTATTACTCATTCCTTTCACTGTCAGGAGGTAGGCCGTGGATCTGACACACAGGATTCTTCTGGTTTCTTCAAAAGATAGACTACCTTTTTCAGGGATCTTGCGGGATGATGATGATGATGATGATGATTTTTACATTATTTGTAGAGAAGGAGTATCACTACGTTGCTTGGACTGGTCTCAAACTCCTGGCTTCAAGCTCACAAGATACTTGAGATGGAATTTTCTACCTTCTCAGTCACAAACCCAGGACAACCTGCCTTGCGTTGCTTTGGTTTGTGTTATAATGAAGGCCTTATTGTTTAAGACACCTTTAGTCTTGGGAGTTGTATTCACTGTATGGGGTGGCTTGAAAACTAGGTTTGCTACCATGAGGGAGGGAATAGCTATTGTTGGGATCACTAAACTGTGTGCTTCACAGCGGACACTGTGGTGTCAGAATATAACCTTTACTCCAGTTTTGGCCTAGTTACACTACTTCCCAAGGTCTCCAGAGAAAGACTTTGGGGCTTTTTGGTCTCTGTTTTAGCCTGGATACTATAATAATTTGTGAGCTCATAGGTCAACCTGAGAAGGAGGCAATTTTTTTTCACAAGCTCTGGTGGTTCTGAGAGCAACATAAAATTGTTCTCTTGTTCACAAGGGATATTCTCTGTTCAGTACTGGTGAGGGTAGCTTCACAGGTTGTAAGGTTATAGAGGGAATACTAATTTTTATAGAAAGTACATTTATAGGCAATTGTTGAGACTGCACAGTGGTTAGAATGTGCCTCTCTTTTTTTGTTGTTTTGTTTTGTTTTGTTTTGTTTTTTGAGACAGAGTCTCACTGTGTTGCCCGGGCTAGAGTGAGTGCCATAGCATCAGCCTAGCTCACAGCAACCTCAAACTCCTGGGCTCAAGCAATCCTTCTGCCTCAGCCTCCCAAGTAGCTGGGACTACAGGCATGCGCCACCATGCCCGGCTAATTTTTTCTATATGTTTTTAGTTGGCCAATTAATTTC
>CAUYRT010051540.1:0-12245 GCA_963574885.1 Lepilemur ruficaudatus | reverse complement strand
GTATCTTATATATTGGACCTCTTCTATGTTTAGATATGCAGATACAATTTCCTATGGTATTCAGTACAGTACCATGCTGTACAGGTTTGTAGCCTAGGAGCAAGAGGTTCTACTCTATACTTTAGGTGTGTTATACGCTACACCACATAGCTTTGTGAAAAAACACTCTATGATGTTCACCCAACGAGGAAATGGCCTAACAGCGCATGTCTCAGAGTGTAGCAGAATGTATCCCCGTCATTAAGTGGCACATGACTGCAGTTGAGCCTACCAAAATTTGGAACATAAAATCTTTATTGTCACCCAGAAAATATCCTAGTGGACAAGGCTGATTTTTATATGAAACTAAGTTTTATAAAAGAAATAGCGCTTAGCATCTACTTTTTTGTTTGAGAATTTTGTCTTGAATTTTTCTGTTTACATTCATCAGATTTTCAGGATGATATAATATTCACTTTGTCGTGGTAGACTCGGGCTTCTCTGTATGTTGTATAAGTTTTACATATTCACAAAAGAGTTGGTAAATCCTTTTCATAAGGATGAAAATAGGAGTGGATAAAAAAGACACTGTACCAATAAAAAAAATGTATTTGTATAAGTTCAAAAAAAAGAAAAACACAAAAGAAATACATGTTTGCTGTGAAACCACCTTGTTTTGACTTTTGGAAGGTAGATACTTTGTTTAAAGCTAAGTTTCTCTTATCACTACACCCATGGGTAGAGATTAATTGTGGCACGTGTTTCTTGACCCTTTGTTAATGATTCTTTAGACTGCAAGTTAGAGCATTACATTTTCCCCCAACTCTTATATATTCTCATTTTTAAGGTGCAATTTTTCATCTAATCATTTCCTATTTTTTTTACCGTTAGTCCAAAAGTCATAGATTAGTTTAGAAATTGATCACATAGGTAAAAATTCAATGGCAAAAGGGCGAAAACAGCTCTTACTAATAGCATTATAATAATGTGTATATGTATGAGAAGGACAAAAAGAGCTAGTTTTACTCTGATTTTGCCAGGTGACCTTACAGATAGTAGTAATTATCCTCCTTTGTTGACTTCAGGCTTTTCTGATCTTGTAAAGATATGACAAAACTGGAAAAGTAACTGCTAATTGCTAATCCTTTTGTAGTGTTGGAAAGTACAGCGTGGCAGTGTTTAAAATAATAAAACAGAAAGTGGAAAAAATTCACCATCTTCAAGCAGCTTTTATTAACCACTTGTTCATAGGGGGACGTCAGGACAGATGGGCAGCCCGGAAGGGAGGAGGTAAGATGTGATAATGACCTGTGATATGTCCTGTGTCCTTATTCTGTCCCAATGAATGTTCACAGTAACTCTGAGAAATGTGGATAATTATTCTCACTTAGAGATGAGGAAAGTCAGATCAAAGGTATATCCAATTCCATGCTGTACCCTTAATGGCGAGTGGTAATGCTGAGATTTGACCTGGATAGGTTTGATTCCTGAACACATGCTCTCTCCTTCATGTTTCCTGCTGTGATGGGGTGCTTGTCCCTTTGAAAGATGGCAATTCCCGGATAACTTTCCGGTACAGACAGAAAAGATAATTCCATGAAGCTTCTTGAAATAATATAGAATATATGTAACAAATAGATTTTAATCTTCATAAAAATAGGCATTTCAAATTTGTGATTGCACATTTTTCTTTGTATCAGTTACTATTGAGTTCAGTACACAGGAACCAAAACAGTCCCTAAATCGCAGCGATCTTAAACAAGATAAAAATATGCTTCTCCCTATTTAAGGAGTGTGGAGATAATCATGCGTGTGCTATTGTGCTACCAAGTATCAGGGACACTGTAGGTGTCAAGGATACTTTGATCAGGGACTCCTGTAGGTTCTATAGTCTAAAAGAAGAGAAGTGTGTTTTCGGGGGAGGTTGGCTCTGGCTACCACAGTGTTAAGTTCATTAGGAGAAATTTCGAGTGGGTCAGGGAGGGTCACCAGCACGCCATTGGCCAGTCACTGAGATAATGGAAATCATGGAGAATCAGAGAGCTAGTGGAAGCCTGTTGTGGGAAGTTTACGATGATAAATGTGACAAGTCTGGGAGCAGGTTTAATTGCCAGGACAATCTGGAGAGCTGGAGGCATATTCTTTTGGGAGAGCCAAGAGAGGTGCTTGACAGATGGGACTGTGCCTCAAGCCTCAGAGAATCAAAAGGCTCCTGTCTCATTTTCCCACATCTGTTCTTGGCTTCCTAAATATTACTCCTCTATGTATTCCGCTCACCTAGATGCCAAGTGTTTTCTCTAAGAAAACATTGCATCTCCTCCAGCTGTACTGTAGCTTTACACTGTGACTTGAATTTAACACAGTTTTACTGCAGATGAAAATGAAGAGGCTTTCAGATGTCTCTATCATGCGTGCGTTCCCGAACGACATTCTTAAACTTAGAATAATATTTTTCCGTAGAGAATGAGGTTTCCTAGGACCCCACATCCTCTTCAATTAAATATTAATAAATATAAACCATGATCTCATTGAAATAAGTTGTTGATTCATTTCTCCCCTATTAGAAGATAACAAAAGCTGATTATGATAGACTGGAATGCAAATTCTAAGTTGTTTCCGAGCCAAACAATGATTGATACATAATTTTATTAGAAATGTTATAGTAATGCCCAGTTTATTCTAGACAGGCATGCCTGGATTTATTTATAAGTAGAGAGGTTAGTTTCATGGAGGCATTTAAAGGATTCCTGAAAGTACCCAATAAACAAAAATGCTAAATGTATTTTGCAAATATATTTCTTGTCGTTGACAAACTTCTCCTTTAAAATGGAAAAGTGCGATGTTCTCCTAAGGCATCCGTGCTTATCTCTTGCTAGAGTGATTTACAACCTAATGCTAATGTTTTTAATTTCTTTAACAAACAGTTTAGGTAAGTTACATTTGAGAGGAAAGAGTGAGAGAGGAGGAGGGACTTGGTGATCGATTTTCCCAACAGCAAACTGAGAAACGACAATGAGACGGTTGACATTTGTAATATTTTAGAAAATTCAGAATACATGATCATCAAAATGTCTGGGGAGGGTAGGCTCAAGCGGTGCACCAAAGTAGGGGTAGTGTACTGAAATAGGAAAGGAGCGCATGGGGTTAGGTTAATGGGCACTTGGCACTTAAAGAAAGGTGGTGAGACAGAAACAAGGGGAAGTATGCAAGAGGCTCAGTTCAACCTGCAAACTCAGTCTTGCCTGCAGTCAGGCCTGCTTTAAAGCAGGGGTAGAGGTCCGGGGAGACAGAGAGACACAAACAAATCTGTAAGGGACATGGAAGGCTGACAGAATTGCACCCATTAATGTTCAGAGATTTTTCAACAATTTTAAGAAGTGTTAACAAAAGACTAATGGCTAAAATCAAATTCCTCTCTCCAGATGTCTTTCTTTCAAATTTCCGAATCCATTAATTTTGAAAATTTGGAGCACGCCGTGATTTCTTCCCCTCAAATCGTGGACTTTGTCCTTTTTTTCCTTCAAAGTCTTTCACACATGGAGAATTTCCATTGCCCAATCTCTGGCAGAAATTTGCAACAGAATGTTCTCCCTGCCTCCATCTTTCCAGTCCTCCCTCCCTCCCTGCCTTTCTTCCTCTTTAATATATGTATTTATTAGTAGTAAATTATAAGGGGATCTCATTACATCAGATTTATTTAGATACCTTTATTGAAAGAAGTAAACTTGTGTTAAGTTAGGGCTCTGTCGGGATATCGGAGACGCATGGTCATTTTCAAACGAAGCCCTCTATTTGGTTAGAAGTACACTACCATAAAAACTTCCCAGCTGGCTCTCCCAGCTTCCTTTCTTCCTTCAACCCTGCATACTGCTGCCTAATGAAACTCCCTTTAAAAAGACATTTTGAGCATGTTTTAGAAACAGAAATGTTTTCCTAAGAGAAATCGTAAGATTATTTTTTTATTCAGCAAATATTTACTGAACACCTACTACATTTTGGGCACTGTTTTAAGTACTAGGGACCAGTACAGCACTGAATAATACAAACACGCCTGTCCTCGTGAAGCCTGTATTCTAGAGGAATAAAAGGCTCTATACAACATAAATAAGAAAAATATATACTATGATACTATACTAATATAGTATACTATACTATACTAAAATAGTATATATTTTATAGTTAGTGGTAAGTACTAAAGAAAACATCACGTAGGGAAATATGAGGCGTCAGGGGTAGAGGTTTAGATAGAGTGGCCAAAGTATGGCTCCCTGACACGTAACTTTTAAAGAAAGACCAATGAAAGTTTGTTGAATGAAACAGATATACATATATATATATATATACACATATCTATCTATGTATCTATCTATCTATGTATATATATATAAACCAGAAAGACATTTAGGTGCAGAATTCAATTTAAAATTTTATTTATGTAGCACCTGCTATCTGTAAAGGTCTCTATGATCCATTAGGAAAATACTAAAATAAAAGTGTGTTTGCACTTAAAATAACATATAAATATTTTAATACATAATTGATCACTTTAGGTAAAAATTGATATGTATTTTTGGAATTCCCTTTAAATTAATGAAGTCATATGGAATTTTAAATTGTTCACTTACCTTGCTGGACCATAGTATCCACTTTAAAATGAGGATACTCAACTCGAGAATTTTTCCTCATTCTGCAACTTTGACTTAACCGCTTAAAATCTGAGCCAGTTATATAATTACCCCAGTGAAAATATATGAGATGAACATTTTTAGACATTTGTCTATAAATATGCTTTTTTATTTCTCTCAATGTTATTTAAAATTTTATTGTTTCTAGAGTGTGCATTATATGAATAATAGCATAAAGAGCAAAAACAAACAAAAAACCCGGAGAGGAAAAATTGTAAGGTCTTTATATGAAATTAAATTCTCAATGTACAACTAAAGTGATTAATATACGAGAGGCCTTCAGTGGCACTCAGTGCCTGGAACTCCATCGCAGACTGGAATCTTGCGACAGCTCCTTTTAACCCACACCTAAGTGAACTTTGGATGGCTAACTTTCCCTCCGACTGAGACTCAATACCACTAGGTGAATCTTCTGTGAATTCAGAGACTGAGATAAAAACTAACGCTTCTTACCTGTAGATAAAAGGAAGTAAAGATAATATCAACTTTTGTATTGTGAATTAGAAATTTTGCAGTCATACTCAACCTACTTCCCGAAACAAAATTTCTCACAATTTTCAGAAAAAGGTGGCTGTCTTCTTTTATTATGTTATTATATTATTATTACTGGTGGAATGTTGTATATAAGCAAGCACAGGATGACACTGCACTAGAACTCTAGATCTTTAAAGATATGAGGATACAGAAATGAGCAGTGACTATTAGAAAAATAGGAAAAACATACTGTCTTTCTTTTCCTTGATTCCAGGATTGATCCCTGAAGGGTAAAACTTCTATGATTTTCTGTACCTAACTAAAAAACATAATGCCTTTAGAAGCACCATGATCGAAATGTCAGCAGTACCAAAACAAATGTATTTTGCTAGTTTTCTTCTTTGTACACCACAGTGGCCTGCTGTTGTTGATTAGAAATGTTTGCTAAGATCAAATACCTATGAGAGAGAGAGAGAGAAAATGGAAAGAAGGAAGGGAAATCACAAATAAATTGCATGATATCCACAATATAGAAACAGAATTTGACAAACCAA
The DNA here is from genome assembly GCA_963574885.1 of Lepilemur ruficaudatus. Classification (NCBI taxonomy): domain Eukaryota; kingdom Metazoa; phylum Chordata; class Mammalia; order Primates; family Lepilemuridae; genus Lepilemur; species Lepilemur ruficaudatus. The sequence continues at coordinate 6,553 of CAUYRT010051540.1, read as the reverse complement.
CATTCCCTTGGCAAATTCTGTGCCCATGCTCACATTCATATTGCTCCGAAGAATGTCTTTGGGAACTTTCTTATTTAAGTTAGGCATCATAAACTGATCCACCCTATTTTAAAAATTTAGAGTTTGACTTTAGTTAGTTCTTTGGTTCTGCCTGTAAGTTGTTTATTCTAAACATCAATTTGTAAATCTTTTCACATCTTTCTTAAACACGTGTGAAGCCAACTCTTCAGGCAGAATTCCTTGCAAGTAACTCTAACACAGATGAGTGCATGCAAGGTTCACGGCTTCATCTCTCTGCACATAGATGAGTGTACACTAAAGCATGTTTGCCTCACCTTGCTGAGGTTTTTAGGTTTGTTTTGTTTTGTTTGAAATACACTTTATTGTGTATATGTGAGGTATACTACATGATGTTATCAGATACGTATATATATAGTAAAATGTTTATAAAACATTTTAACATAAAATTAACATATCCATCATCTTACATAAGTTACCCATTTCTCCCTCCCAGCCACCCCTCTCCCCCATAGTAAGGGCAGTTATAATCTACTTATGTAACAAAAATCCTGAATACGATACACTATTATTAACTATAGTCTGAGGTTTTATTTGAAACGGTTAGTGTGTAAATATTTCATAGGTCTTTATTGCTCCTAAGTAAACAAAACAAAATGCCATTTGTGATATAATAAATACTCGAGTAACCTAAGCACATTGTTATGGTAATAAGTCTATAATCCAGGAAAAATATTTAAATAATAGCCATCATAAATGAAGTAGTAAAAGAAAGCACACATTTTCTAACTTACTTTCGTTGTCAGGGACTGTGTTTTAGATAAATCCTGAACATAAGACATTTTCTTTTTCATCTGTATACTTCTGTTTATATACAAGTATCAGGTCAAAATTGATACTAACAACAGAAAGGAAGCTATCTATGTTTTGTTCAATGATGTCAAATCTATCTTTGATAGGTGGTCCATTTTTACTGTTCTTGGCTCATATGGATCAAAAAACCTGGAAAATGAATTATCCTGTAGAATAGAAGCTCCATAGTGGTGAATCTCTAAAATACATAGAATATTTTGGAGTCATATGTGTGTCCCATCTTAAATGACACCCATGTGCACATATGGTAGTAAAACTCAGTGAAAACCAAGCAGGTGGGAGAGGCAAGGAGGGGACAGTTAAATTCATACCTAATGGGTACAATGCATGCTATCTTAGTGATGGGAACACTTATAACTTTGACTCAAATGGCAAAAAAGCAATTCATGTCACCAGGATATTTGTACCCCCTTAATACTCTGAAATAAAATTTAAAAAAAAAATGATTTTGAAAATAAAATGTGTGTATTTTGAAAAAGATTATGGGTTTTTTTTTTTATGTCTGTTGTTGTTTAGGCAGCGCAGTCTTGAGTGATTAGAAAGAACCTATATAGAGATGAAAGGAGATAATTAGAAAACAGAAAATAGCATGTTTCTAAGATAAGGAAAACAAAGGGCCCAGGCCAACACAATCTGTCCTGAGCAAGAGTCATAAAGAGTGGTTCAGACAGCCACGGGAGGTTCTCCTTGCCTACCCACGTGCCATCTCAGGCCATCCATCATCTTTGGGTGAGTTTCTGCTAAAAACAGACACTTACAAGGTTATTATTGAGAAAAGGAAGAGAGAATAAGATGAAAATATATAGTCTTTTGAAAAACTCTGCCCAGTCTTATTTACAAAATTCACCATGTATTTCAATATACAATGAGGCAACATTAAATTAGGTAATATTAGCAAAAGCAAAATGCTTTGTATACAGCAAGGTACTAGCAAATATGTAAATATTAAATAATTTTCAAGAAGTAAAAATCGTTTCCCTGAGAGTATAAAGAATATCATCTTAAAAACTCTGTTACAAAATATTTTGTTATAATTTTTTAATGTAGTGAAGTAGGGTTGATAACTTCTCAACAGAACAGAGTGAGACTTGAATACAAATAATATTTGAAATGCAAATAACTGACAAACAGGAACATGCAGCACTTTGTGATATACGTATGAGTGCTACAGATCCATTTATCCTGATAGAGATAAATGTGGCAATTAACCCGACTGGGGATCTCAAAGGATTCCTGTGTAATTGTTACACTGCAATGCATTTATCTTACTTTATATTTAAGTACATCCCCTTTAAAAGATATAATGCTTTTAAATACATTTACTGAACTGACGATTTGATTAAATTTTTTATTTATTTTCCACTCAAAAATAATTAGATGAGCTATTTTGTGAAGGTAATTCATCTGCACACTTAGGAATATGTTCAAAATCCAGTGTATGTTTCTGTGTGCATTTACCAGCTGCATATGACACAGAGCAAAAGCTAAAACAAGATTAGTGATTCCCAACTACCAGAGGATACAATCAGTTTATCATCCATTCTAGCAGAAGCCATGGAGTTTTATAAGTGATTAAATTGAAGGAGATGCTTTGGGCAATGTAGAAATGGAGCATCTCTTGATAAAATTATGACTGAAGTTGTCAAATCTGTGGTAAGCCTGTGATGTGATTAGGCAGAGTCAGCCCCTCTGGGACCCTCGTTACGATGACATTTTCTTGTGTTTGACTTGTCCGTGCATCTAAACGAGGGAGCAGTTTTCTGGAACAACCTTCATCACCTTCCCCTTTCGATGTTGAGTAAGTCATACGTTACACATTTGTGCGTTTGTTTCTCGTTAAGATTTGTCCTAGCTGAACACAGAATAGAGACAATAAAAATCCATAAGCAGTACTGATGTGAGGGACAGTGAACTGGATTAAGTCAGGGGAATTGTTTGTGTGTCGGTCTTGCCTCCGGTAATTAGTTACTTCATGACTTCAGGTGAGTCACTTTCATCTCCTCATTCTCAGTTTCCTCCCCTGCAAAGCAGTGAAGACGTGCAGAATTATACGGAAGATTCCTGCCACCTCTAACATGTCAACCCTTTTTGCTTTGGGAAAAGCTTTACAATATAAGCATTAAATTTACTTTTATATAGTGAGTATTTCCAAGGAAGACAATAACATAGAGACAAATGTATACTAAGTATTTTTGAGATTAAACGGTGGCTTTTAACTTTTTTGTTGTCATTTCTCTTTGCTTTCCAAGAACACTTATGTGTGCAGAAGTGTAGATAAGGGTGAAGAAATTATGAAAAAGGATAAGGCAGAAAAATAAGGACATAGGAAATTAAGCAAGGTAGATTTAATGGGTGCAAATAATAAGACCAAGTCACCCTCTAAAAAAGTAGACCTCAAAATACACCTTGCCAGAATTTCAAAAGAAGGTCAAAGAGGAGGAAAATGAGCAGCCATTTCTACCCAGTGACGTTGTGAGCCCTGTGTCAGGAAGGAGTATGGAGTGAGGCACCCCCATCCGACACAGGTCATCATTGCTTCCCATATTTGCTGGCTCTAAACGGCAGCATGTGTGCCTTGATTGAGGATGGAAAGAAAGAGTGGGTGCTCCATTGAAACGTCACCACAACTCTTCACTGTCCTGAGGTCTTCAAGTTTGTTTGTTATCTGCATAAGGTGCAAAAAATTCAGTCTTCTTGGATGATAGTGAAGTCTCCTAAGCCTAAATGGTCTCTAGCCTTGGCTCTCAGTTTAGGTGGTGATAGTATTATGTATGACCTTCTTGAAAGCTCATAGTGTACATGAACATGGAAACAGGTCCATGCAGGCACTGCTAAAGGATCGGAAAGTCAGAAAAATGAGAAGCCTTCCATTTAGTTGGTCAATTCCTTGAGTCTGAAAATTTAGCTATTTGAGGGATATCTACCCATTTTACCAAAAGATGGTAAATATATTGAATTTAATCCTGCCTGGCTTTTGGCTATTAAAAACAATGACTCCGTGTCCTTTTTGTGATTGGGGAAGGTTTTAAGGAAGAACAATTGAAATTAAAATAAAAGTAAAAACTACAGTTAACTAGGAGAAAAATAACACAAATTAATTCTGTAAGGCAGAAATGAAACAAGGTAAGATATCCTGTGAGATCTTCCCCAAAGGGTTCTATCCTCTGAGGATCTGGCAAGCTACACAGAGATTATTGCCCTCCTGATTTTCATTTACCTCATCCTCCAAAAATTTTCTTTTTCCCATATCAAGATCAAAGACTAAACTCATGTCTATCAGGGACTTCACAGATTTTATCATGCATTTCATGGCATTGAACATCTGTTAGATGACATTTGAGAATAACAGCCAAACAAGCATATTCGCCATTCAGATATAACAAAAACGGAAGTAAGCAATCAATATTTAATTTAACTCTGTAAAGTTATATCATCAGAGTACGGAACACTTCTTATTATGTCCTCAACACTTGAGTTATAATTAACCTAATGCCGCTTGCCTTTCTAAGGGGGAATTTCAGAAACTTCCCATTTGAGTTGTACAGTGAGCATTCACCTTTAGGGAACCTTACCATATATCAAGCGCATTGTACGTGTAATCTCCTTTCTTCTTCTTAATAATCCTGTAGGCAAGTTTTATTAGGCTCATTTTAGAGTTGAGAAAACCAAGGCTCAGGGTGAATGATGTCTTAGTTTCTGCTCTTTCTCTCGTGCGTGTACTTCCTTGCCACTGCTCTTACTTTTTAAGTCTGGACTCACAACTCAGTATTTTGTGTCTCCTCCATTTCTACATTCTGGATAAAGTTGTATCTATTGATGACAACTCTTAAATATTAAAAATATGAACTTAATTGAATTCCTATCTCTAAAAGGGTTTTACTAGTTTTCTGATTAAAACATTGTTTATCCTTATTTATAGTTTGTGTAATACCTTTTATCAAGAGTTGAAGGCAGCTGAGTAGAACTTCATGGTAAGCTAAACATTTGTACCCCCATAGTATGCTGAAATAAATAAATAAATAATAAATAATAAATAAAAGAGTTGAAGGTAATATATGCTCCAATTTGAAATGTAAAATTTACCATTTTCTATTTATTAGTAAATAAGATCTATCTTAATATTCTTATTCCTTTTAATAAACAACACTTTCCTTTTTTGGAAAACTCAGCAATTTGAACTTCAGGCTTCTTACTATCTCATCGCAGAGTAATTCACTCAAACTCACCCTCCTATGTAAATGCCCCACAATCCACACTCACTCCACACTTTCTTTCCTCCATCAGAATTCTTACCTGTCTAACTCTCCTTCAGAATGAAAATAGGTCTTGCCAAATTGATTCATACTGAAGAATTTGTGACTCATGATTTCTCAAGTTCTCCTCACTGAATGGCATTACTTTTTAAAATTTATTCCACAAATAAATAAATATTTACTGATTTCTCACTAAAGGCAATGTACTGTACTACTGTTTGAATGAAGAAACAGATAAATGGAACTCACAGTAAGAGAAATTAAAGCTAGAAAGCAATAAGTGATACACTGTCTGAGCCAATAAAGAATTAAGTGAATTCAGAAGCAGAAAGTACGGATATCTGGAGATGATATTGGAGAGCCTCATAGAGAAGCTGGTATTTCACTGTGTCTAAAAGAAGTAGGATCTGAAAGTTTAAAGATAGAAAAGATTATCTGAGGAGGAATTATAGCATGAGTCTGTTTAGACCACATGCACGTTGCACCACAGAGAACAGGATTTCTGAGATGGCGATGAAGAATATGGGAGCATTCCTGGCAAACTTCCAATCACTCCATAGAGGAAAACATCAAAATCTCTTCCACAGTAAACTGCCCTGATTTATTTTGTTGTTGTTCTCTAGAGATTCCTTTGTTTTAGCTAAAATAATCAGAGATGATGATGCTTTGAAACTAGACTTGTTGTATCTTGTGAAAAATATTTATTATAAGATAAAAAAAATTAATTCACATTACTTAAAATTCTACAAACTTTTTTTCTAAACTCAGGGAATCAGATCACATAGTACTTTAGAAATTCATTCCCATTATTAATTAATTCCCAATTATGTTTACTTTCAGTAGTAAAATTAATCATTTTTACCTAGCTTTTTTTCATTCATTTATGTACACTGTGCATAAAACAATAATAACAATAAAATAGAGATGCATAGAAAGAATGTTACAAAAATATCTTGTCAGTTCAGAGTTCACTTAGATAGAGACCTTCTGAATCATATTGTGTACTTTCCAGAGAGTAAAAACTTATTTTTATGTTAGTGGATGGTTCATATATCAATGTAGAGAAGAAAAATGGGCACAGAAACACATTTCCAAAAGTATGGCTGCTAAATCGTCTTAGAACATTAATTTTCTATCAACAGCAGTGATGTGCTAGTCCAGCCAAGTACAATCTGCTGAAGTATAAGATCAGAAAATACAATGTGTGATGTCAGATTTTTTAAAGTACGCATGACAATCAAAAGAATTCTTATGTATCTCAAAGCAAATCCTCTACACTCATCCTTCCATATAAATCTTGTTATCTGTGACTTTTTCATGCTCTATCTTAAATAGATTATCTGTACTTTATCAATTTTTACTGATCTATTCACATGGATTATAATTTGTCATTCTGACTTACATATCAA
>CAUYRT010051539.1:0-12767 GCA_963574885.1 Lepilemur ruficaudatus | reverse complement strand
ATACTGCCCCTGGGACCCACTACACTGTCCCTGCCACCACCCACACTGTGTGAGCGTGTGTGTGTGTGTGTGTGTGTGTGTGTGTGTGTGTGTGTGTGAAACAGAGAAAGAGAGAGAGAGAGAGAGAAGCCATAGAAACAGATACCTAAACAGACTGCACCCTACTAGATAATCCTTCAGAGAAAAATTTCTATTATCCAAACTACACATACATAGAAGTTAATGATAATAGTCATGAAGGAAATTTTTAGCTTACTGAGTAGTATAGCTGTGGCTGTTGTTGTATTTGCATATTAGCCCAATTCCTCCTACAAAAGTGCTACTCTGTCTACTAAAAATCTCATGGTAAGGATCATTCTCCATATCTAAATAACTCTAATGGATTCCCACAGAATCTCTTCTTTTTTTTTTTTTTTTTTTTTTTTGAGACAGAGTCTCACTCTGCTGCTTGGGCTAGAGTGTCCTGGCATCAGCCTAGCTCACAGCAACCTCAAACTCCTGGGTTCAAGTGATCCTCCTGCCTCAGCCTCCCGAGTAGCTGGGACTACAGGCATGCGCCACAATGCCTGGCTAATTTTTTCTACATATATTTTTAGTTATCCAGCTAATTTCTTTTTATTTTTTTAGTAGAGACGGGGTCTCGCTCTTGCTCTGGCTGGTCGTGAACTCCTGAGCCCAAACGATCTGCCCACCTCGGCCTCCCAGTATTAGGATTACAGGTGTGAGCCACCAGGCCCAGCCTGTTCTGCAATTCTTTGTTAAATAATTCAAATTGCCCCTGCTGATCCAATCAGAGTCTCTTGAAGTAGCAACAAAGATGTCAATCTGACGTCTATTTTAGATTCGTATGTTAGCTATCAGTAAATATTGAATCAAATGATTATGTATCTTGGGAAATGAAAATAGCAATTACCCATATGATACATACTTTCAAATATTTCCTATTATGTAGGAATTGAATACAAGTAAATCCTTGTACAAACACAGAATTAAATACAGACAAACCTATGAAGGGAAGAATATTCTGATTTATTCTCTGGATTATTTTTCTTCAATTTAGTGTGGTAAAATACACGTAACATTTTAACTATTTTTAAGTGTACGTTTCAGTGGTATTACATTCAAAATGTGCAACCATCGCCACTATCCGCCTCCATAACTCATTTTGCAAAACTGAAACTACTCCCATTAAACAACAGTTCCCATTTCCCTCTTCCCTGGCAACTGCCATTCTAGTTTCTCTACGATTTTGACTGTAAGTACCTCATTCGAGGGGAGTCACGTAGTATTTGCTTTTCGTGACGGGCTTATTTCGTTTGGCATAATGTCCTCAAGGTTCATCTGCGTTGTAGCAAGTGTCAAAGTCTCCTTCCTTGTAAAGGTGGAATGATGTTCCACTGTATGGATACACCGCGTTTTGCTTATCCATTCACCCACGGATGGACACTTGAGCTCCTTCCAGTATATTCCAACAGCTATTAGGAATATACTGTTGCTACGAACATGGCATCCAAATAACTCAACACCTGCTTTCGATTCTTTTGAGCATACAGCCAGAAGTGGAATTGCTGGACCATGGTATTTCTGTTTTAAATTTTTTGAGGAACTGCCACACTGTTTTCTGCGGTAGCTGTACCATTTCATATTTTTACCAACAGAGCACTAGAGTTTCGACTTCCCTACATGCTTGCTAATACTGGTTATTTTCTGCGATTTTGAGAGTTGTCTGCTGGATTCTTAAGAGTGATTTTATGACACACTGAGTCCATATTTTCTACAGGCATACAGCTAAAATAATAAAGTCAATGATATGATTTGATATACAATATTTTCTTTAGTTATTTTAAGAGTATTAAAAAGCTTATATTTCCCATAACCTATCATATCAGTTAGCTAGAAATAGCTTCCCACTAAATAGTCTCATAAACAAGGTATTAGTTAAATGACATCCTTAATTTATATACCCATATGAAAAATGCTGAAATATTTCAGAAAATTACACAACTTAAAAAACCTTGTTTCAATTGTCAGTTTATTGCAAGATGGTAGAATTATTTACAAACTTAAACTGTAACTTGGTAATCTTTAGTCAGGCAGCAAATTCTAACAAAAGCAAACCTCTTACTCAAAAGTGATCATGTAACAAGCCCAAATGCAGAGTAAGAAGGACGAGAAGCATCTAACTGGCCAATAGATTTAGTTCTTTCACTACATGGAACTCAAACTTTTAATTTTTAGGAAAGGTAAACTGTAACTTCAGTAGACAGCAATGTGGAAAGATTCTGTCACACAGACTAGTCTCCACTTAGTCAGCTGCTTCTCCCTGTCTCAACGGGGAAAGACACATTTACAGAACTGGCTGTGCTTTGGCCTTCTTTGCAAGCAGCTTTAAATCTGCAATGCACTTGGCAATTGTCTCCTTCTCCTGTGATAAGGAAAGAGAAATCTGGTTAGATCTTCCGGAAACATGGAAGGGTATAAACACCATAATTCTAAAGAACACATCCTACCAGACCAGAACCTCAAGGTGATTACTGGCTTAATATTACAAGACTACTAGAAAGGTTTAGCAGTAAAACTGTTTAGTGCAGGACAGATACAATTTGTTTTAAGCAAATCCAAGCCTGGCACACAGCTTTTATGAATGAAACCTGCACAGAATTTGTGAACAGATACTCCAGATACTCCTATAACCATCTGCCACTGATGTTGGCTTGTACAGCTAACAGCTATTTGAAAAAGACCAACCCAACAAATATTAGTAACATAGCAATGCTAAGAAAGAATTAAAGTAATTTTTAGTCTCTTTTCTATATTTTCTATTTTCTGAGTTTCTTAAATAAGCATGTACATTACTTTAATGTAGAAGACAATTTTAAAAAGTTAAGAACAATCCACCAAACTTTGATAGATCCCATTTTTCTAATCCTATATAGGTTAGTCAGAAAATGACCAGGAATGCTTAAATATGCTATATGTCTGGGAAAGAAAACTGTCTTAAGAGGAAATGGAATGGAAATCATGGAATCAGGAAATGGAAGGGGTTTAGAAATAGTCTTGTCCAATCTCTATTTTATAGAAAAGTTAAATATGTTGGTTAATGTTACCCAAATGATGGAACTTGAACACAGGCCTGCTACAATCAGTGTTCTCAACAATCAGTGTTTTTGACTTTATAGGGTGAAAGCCCCTTTGGTAACCAAACTTTGAGGAAAGCTGTTGTAATTGTGCAACATCTTTTAGATTATCATTACCCAGAAAAACAAACCAGGGTTTGTTTTTGTAGGCTAAAGATTCCCTGCCAGTTATTCCTACCTTAATAAAACATCAGCAGATGCTTGTCAGAGACACCAGTACAACTTCAGAAGCTATAAAACATCGTGTACCTGCTGTGCAGAGATGCTCTGCACCACACGCTTCTCCACCCAGTTTATCATGTGCTCTTGTTCCTTTCGATGCATCATATTTTGCACAGAGATTTGATAGTCCAGGCGATTCTTCACCTCCTTATATACTCTATGTAGCCGTTCCCGGTAAGTAACCTCCAAGGCCATAGCAATGTTATTCTGGGGCAAAATTAAGAAATGGTGGGTATTGTTTACTTGAAGGAATACTTCTTGCTTTGAGCGCCCCACTTAGAGTTAGAATGTCCCACCACTCTCTTGTATTTTATGTGAAATTCTTTTATTTAACATAAATAGGTAACATACACACAGTAAAAAATTATAACACCATATATTAACAGTAAAAATATACTAAAAAAATATATGCAGTAGGCCGGGTGCGGTGGCTCATGCCTGTAATCCTAGGACTCTGGGAGGCTGAGGCGGGCGGATCGCTCAAGGTCAGGAGTTCGAAACCAGCCTGAGCAAGAGCGAGACTCCGTCTCTACTATAAATATAAAGAAATTAATTGGCCAACTAAAAATACATAGAAAAAAATTAGCCGGGCATGGTGGTGCATGCCTGTAGTCCCAGCCACTCGGGAGGCTGAGGCAGAAGGATTGCTTGAGCCCAGGAGTCTGAGGTTGCTGTGAGCTAGGCTGACGACACGGCACTCACTCTAGCCCGGGCAACAGAGTGAGACTCTGTCTCAAAAAAAAAAATATATGCAGTAAACAATAAGTATCCCTCGGCCTGTCTCCAACCACCCCCACTATCTTCCTGTATTTCTTGTATTCCCTCCCAGAAATATTTAATAAACAAAATATAGGTATATGCACACATACATAACTTTTAATCATGACATGCAAACCCACCTCAATTTTAAAAGTTACACTGGAGTCCACTATAACAGTATTTCATAATTCATTAATTAAGCTTTAATAGATTAGGTTGTTTCCAATTTTTCCACTACCAATGCTGCACACATTGTATGTTTGTCTTTGCACTCATGGGTGAATACTTGGTGGATCAAATAATAGCTAACGTTGTTGAGTACCTACTATATTCAAAACACTCTTTTGTTTAGATTCAGTTAAATCTTATAATCACACCGTAGAATAGTTATTATTATTATACCCATTTAGCAGTAAGGAACCTTAGGCAGAAGTTAAGAAAATTGCCCAAGGTTACAGAGCTAATAAACTGTGAAGCCAAGATCTGCATCTAGGCGGTAACGCTGCAAAGTCTATGCTCTCAACTATTTCTACTTGGCTACCCACAGGCATCTCAAGCTAATTCATACAAAACTGAAGGGATTTACGACAAGGCAGTCAAAGATAGCCTTCAAAACATAAGTGACATTATCACTCCTCTGCTTAAAAGCTTACAGCGGCTTTTTCTCTCTCTCAGACTACGAGTCAAAATCTCACAGAAACCTAAAACTTTACACACTCTGGCCCCTGGCCACCTCTACCCTCCTGTTCACCCTCACCTGTCGCACTTCAGCTGTGCTGGCCTTCGTAGTTTCCCCTGACCACACAAACCAACCTCCAGGTTTAGGGCACTTGTAATTATTCTTCCCTCTGCCTGGAACTCGTCTCCCCAGAAATCCACATATCTTGCACCATTAGTTCTTGTGGGTCTTTGCTCAAGTATCACATTAGAAGTATTTCCTGACTGTCCTATAAAAATAATAAATCTCTCCTCCTGTAATTTTTTTCTTTAATGCTAGTTTATTGTTCTACTTAGCATTTATTACCTGTTGTCATTCACTTCTGTCCAATTATTTATTTTCTGTCCTCCCAACACATGGCTAGAAAATAGACTCCATGAAGGAAGCAGCTTTCTTCTGTTCTGTCATATTTCCAGTACCCTGCCTTGGCTAGAGTATTCATATAGGAAGAACTCAATAAATATCTATTAAGTAAATATTTTATAAATAAAAACCCAAATGACTATCATTTGATTCTTATGAAAAAACTACATCTCCAATTTGGTTTTTAAAAAAACAAACCAAAATTTATATGTGTGTGCTTGCATGTGTATATATAGTATGTATGAAGCAGGACGTGTTCCAACTGTAACCTAAATATGCAAAGAAAGAAGCTTAACATTTTCTGAGATTTTCAAACATCTGTGTGTTTAAAAGTCTTACAGTGGCTCACGCCTGTAATCCAAGCACTCTGGGAGGCCAAGGCAGGAGGATTGTTTGAGCTCAGGAGTTCAAGACCAGCCTGAGCAAGAGTGAGACCCCGTCTCTACTAAAAAAAAAAAAAGAAAGAAATCAGCTGGACACCTAAAAATATAGAAAAAAATTAGGCAGGCATGGTGGCACATGCCTGTAGTCCCAGCTACTCGGGAGGCTGAGGCAGGAGGATCGCTTGAGCCCAGAAGTTGGAGGTTGCTGTGAGCTAGGCTGACGCCACGGCACTCTAGCCAGGGCAACAAAGTGAGACTCTGTCTCAAAAAAAAAAAAAAAAAAAAGCCAAGTTATCAGAATATCCCTGCAGAACTTAATGGGCACGCCAAGCAATACCCCACCCTTGTCTATATAAAGAGAGAATGAGGAGGAGGAAAGGTGATTTTTAAGCCTTGAGGACTACAGTATGCTGGTGAGAGGCATGATGAGGAAATGCTTGCAAGATGGGGTGACTTGCATCTAGTTCCGTGGCTGGATACTTGCTGAGTTGAGACTACACGGGTCCATGTGTAGGTGATGCACGGAAGTCACGCATGGTCAGAGGGTTCGTGGGGGAGTGCTGTGGTCTCCTGAAGTGTGGGACATGCAGGGACATGGACACTGTGTCTGCTTCTGGCCTAGAGAACCTTAAAGGTGGAGGCCACTCATGCCAGCAGGGCTTGAAGGAACCGTGGTGAGGCATAAATACGAAGACGATGAGGCAACTACCCTCCCAACCTGGGTCCAGCTGGATGTGCTGCTATGTAGGATCTTAGTACGTGTTCAGTAGTAGATAGGATACTAGCCACTACTGCATAGGATAGCTACACCACTTTTTAGGACTCTTTTACAATATATTAAATACATGAACAAATAATTCACACAAAAGCTATTTGGTAAATTATGTACAAAGTGCTTAACCACAGCAGTACTTGTAACACTGGCAAAATACCACTTAAATGGCCAAAAATAGCAGGATAGTGAAATGAATTATACTTGATTAAATGTAATCAACTTGATGAAATTTAATTCTTAAAATACTAATTCTATAAAGTATGTAGTAAGAGGAAATTATAACGTTAAGTAAGGAGAGTAGCATGTAACAATATTTCTAGACTGTGATTGCAACAGTGTAAGAAAGGACACAAGCCAGTGCACAATAAAACAAGAACAATTGATGTCTTAGGCTAGTGGGATGTGAGTAAAGTTTTTTTGCATTTTTTTTTTCCTGAGACAGGATCTCACTTTGTTGCCCAGGCTGGAGTGCAGTGGAATCATCATAGCTCACTGCAACCTCCATCTCCTGGGCTCAAGTGATCCTCCCACCTCAGCCTCCCAAGTAGCTGGGACTGCAGGCACACGTGACCACACCTGGCTAATTTTTCTTATTTTTTATTTTTTTGAGATAGGGTCTCTATGTGTTTCTCAGGCCGGTCTCAAACTCCTGGGCTCAAGGGATCCTCCCACCTCAGCCTCCCAAAGTGTTGGGATTACAGGCGTGAGCCACCATGCCTGGCCCCCATATTCGTTATTTTTGTTGTCATAAAGTTGCTTAATCATTAAATGAAATTACAAGCCTCAAAAAGCAGAACAAATGGATAGAAGAAGAAGAGGCTGCTATTAGACAACCCTTGAGGAATTTTGCTGTACAGGGAGGCAGAAAATGAGGTAGTATCTGGAAAGCGAGCAGTGTGGGGTCTGGGGAAGGGAGGGGTTTTTTGAAGATAGGAAAAATAGATGCATATTTTCATGCTGATGAAGACGATCTATTAGGGGGAAAACTGACACTAGAGAAAGCTGAGTCGCAGTAGCAAAGTCCTTCGGTAAAGGAGAGGACGTGTGACCCAACACCAAAGTGGAGGTGGCCTTGGGAGGAGCAGGAGGCCTCAATCCGCAGGAACAGAGGGCAGGGCCCAGGCCAGGTGGAATGTGTGAGAACAGAGGCAGGTGCATTGGCTCTTTGATGCCGGAAAGTCCAGGAAGTTCTCATTTGATTAATTCCATTATCTTAGTGAAATAAGAAGCAAAGCAAGGGGTCATCTAAGAGTGGAAGTTGTCAGAAGTTTAAGAAACATGGAGAAGGTGTAAGATGGTCTTCGTGATTGAAAGAGTTACTAGACTAAAGCAATATGGTAGAATTTCCCGAGAGAACCAAGGGGCAGTAACAGGTCTTATTGCCATAACCTGTGTAACCTACCTCAACTGTGTAGTGTCCATGCCTCGAACACAGTCTTTCCTCTTTCCTTGACTCTTAAAGAATTGGGTTTCCGTATCATGAATTGTTCTTAATTTTTAAAAGGAGTTGGTTGATGTCCTCCTTTTTATTTCATGCAAACAATGAGATTGAATGTACACTTGTAGGCAGCTGTGTTGAAGTGTCAGCTTGCATTTATTCTTTGAGTGATTTATCATTATGCAAAAACATTTTATGGAAATGTCAGAATGAACGGATCTTAGGCACTGCTGCCCCCACCCATCAGAAGACATGACCCGTGATTTATGGGTGTGAATTAAACTATAGATTCTCAAGGGAAGTGACGCTCCTTGGCAACTGCAAAAAAAATAAAGAAGTCTGTATCATTTTGCTCTGTATGAGTGATGTAGTCTTTTTTTTTTTCATTTGATGGCTTTAAGTGAAGACAGGGCCACACAAATTGCATGACTAACTCCTCTCAAAAGTCAGATACTTTTTGCAGCCTTTTGCAGCCTACACACCGATGTCATTAATAGTACTTAGTCCCAGGAGGTGGATATGAGGGCGTATTGGGATTTATTCTAAGTGGATCAGGAAATGGAGGAGAGAAATGAATAGGAAACCCTGAGGGGAAAACAAACACATTAAGAGGGAGAAAAAAAATAAGCACTTAAAATAATTGACCAAGAAATGGTCAATGTATATTTTATCTTTTGTTCCTTTAAAAATATATGTTGTGTAGAGAAGTGTGATGAGCAGAAAAAAATACTAAAACGTAAGGGTAACTGACTGGGCTTTCCTACCTATTCCCCAAATGTCCAGCTCATAGTGTCCACCTCTGTGCAGAGATGACAATCTTTCCCTCCCAGACTGTCTTCCCTTTCTAGATTGCAAGTCAAAATTCTGAATGTTGATAGCTTAAAGTTGTTGCCTGTCTCTCTGCTAACTTAGATACAGAGAGTATTGCTTTGAACGTTCATGTTTTAGGCACTGTCCAGATAACATTGCAACGACCATTTCCTAGCACTCCCCAGGCTTACGTAAGCCTACCATATTACAAAACGAGAAGTACAAATGTCCAAGAAACTCGTGAAAAAATGTTCAATTTCTATAGTAATTTTAAAATTCAAATTGAACCAGTAATGAACTGCCACTTTTTGCATGTTGTCAAGTTGTCCAAAGATTGTTTTTAAGACAATGTCTAATGGTGACGAGAACATGGAAAAAGAGAGACTCTCATGATGCTTTTGGAAAGGTTTAAATTGACACAACTTCTTCAAACTGACTTGATAAAAATGTACCAGAAAGTCTTAAAACATTCATTTGTTTAATCAAAAGTATTTATTGAGTGTCTTCTATATCAAAGGCTAGGAATTAAACTTTATCAATGTGTAGGTATCGTGTAAATAATTACAAGTACAATGAGTCCTGTGAAAGGGAGATCAAAGGGACATAAGAGCAAGGAATTAACCCTAAGAAAGTATCAGAATTAAGCAGTAAGATAAAATGAAAAAAATTGGAATTACCTAAATATCCACAGATAGTGAATTAAATAAACTATGGTATATCCATGCAATGAAATAATATAACACTAAGAATAAAGTTATAAAAATGCTGAATGACACATAGAAATGTTTATAATACGTTGATAAATGGAAAATAAGTTTATAATACAGTGTGTTCGGTATGATCCAATTTTATAAAAACAAAAGCTCTATATCTATGTATCTCTCTTCATCCATCTATCTATGAAGGATTGGCCAGCAAAATGTTCCAATGATAATTTTTGGCTGGGGATATTATAGCAATATTTTCTTGTTGTCTATCTTCATGAACATTCTTAAAGGTATAAAAAATAATAACAACTATATATTATAATTGCACACGAGGTAACTGTTCTTTGAAAGAGAGGACCTAAGGGACATATTATTCAAATGTTCTTCTAAATTATCTAAAATCTGTCGTCGTCTTAAATAGATCAACAGCATGCAATGTTCTTGAAATGCGTTACTTTAATCCGCTGCAGAAATGCTGTTACAAAATGATGATCGAATGTGGAAACCTTGGCTCTTATTAAGACAATATGAAGAACATTTTCTTAAGCTTTTGCAAAATTGCAAATCAAGGCATTTGCCCTTAATGTTACTGCTCCTTTTTTAAGGAGCTGCTCAACAGGTTTATAAGAGAATTGATGCTAGAAAAGAGTTACTTTCCAGTGAGCTTTTAGCCAACAGCACAAAGTTTAGAACATACCTTATTTCCCTTACTGCCTTGCCTGACAGAAAGATTAGAGCTAAATTTAGTGATCAACCACGGTCAAGATCTGGCTCCTGGCTCTTAGTTCTGTCCTCTTGAGTGATGTGTACTCCTCATTTTTAACTTTTAAAACTCTTCTTTATGTCTTTTAGTAGGCAAGTTACCTCAAATTATTTTTCAAAATAGACATGTAAGGTACAGAGATTTCCAGATGTTCTATAATAAGTAAATAAGAAAAATTAGAAATCAGTATTCCTTGCTGTTCGTA
The DNA here is from genome assembly GCA_963574885.1 of Lepilemur ruficaudatus. Classification (NCBI taxonomy): domain Eukaryota; kingdom Metazoa; phylum Chordata; class Mammalia; order Primates; family Lepilemuridae; genus Lepilemur; species Lepilemur ruficaudatus. Next base: position 2,487 of record CAUYRT010051539.1, on the reverse strand, counting down.
TATGTTTAATGCTAAAGCTTTAAAATAGTTGTCTTTATAGTAGTCAAAATATTTTTCCTATTAATAATTTGTTTTGCCTTTTATATGGATCGTAAAAACATTAACTTTAGCTCAGCCTTTTGAATTCCAACGGATTCTAAATTGAATCTTTACTATAAATTCATTATTCTATTAGTAAACTACTGGTCAAAACATTAGCTTTTCATACAGTGTATTATTTTGGAGAGTTAAATTAATGAAACGTATTTTCCTATCATAGAAGTATTTTAATAATATTGTGAAAACATTTGAAATTTTCAAGTCTTGCCAAATCGCACTCCAGCTTTTTAAAAATCGCTACTCATTCCTTCTGAGTTACTTGTGAAAAGACCTCAACCTTAAGAACACTAAGTTGAGATGAAATTTCGTATTCTCCTAATGACTGGGGCTGAGGTGTTTAAATGACCTTTTCCATCCCAGAGGGTGATTGCTGTAGGTCAGACTTGAAGTCATTGGCTGGAGAGTTACAAACAAAGTCATAGTTTTGGCCGAGGATATAGTAAACTTGGACTACAGACAAAGCTAATGCTTCCTCAATGATGAAAGAAAAAAAAATTCCGTCCTCATCTCTGAACACAAACAAACACTGGCTCTAATCAGCCACTTCTGGTGAGTTGCAGTTTATAATATTCTGAATCTGGTGTGCGTTGCTGTTTGACCATATGTGGTCAGGTTAAAGCTACTGATGTTTGGGGACATTTCTGGGAAAATGGAAGTATTTCCAAGGAAATATGAAGAATCTTAGAGCTGTACAGATGAAAGAACCTTATGGTGGTCAATTCTCCTTTATCTAGAAAGGCTAATAAAGGGAGGGTCTATAATAAGTGGATATTCTGTTTGGAGATCTGAAAAGAAAATGTTTCTATAACTTTTTGCTGTAATAGACTCTCAGTCTTTGAATAAAATAAGGCAATTACTTTACCCTTTGGCTTCTATTAACCATGTGATTTCTTTTTTTTTTTTTTTGAGACAGAGTCTCACTGTTTTGCCTGAGCTAGAGTGCCGTGGCATCAGCCTAGCTCACAGCAACCTCAAACTCCTGGGCTCAAGTGATCCTTCTGCCTCAGTCTCTCGAGTAGCTGGGACTACAGGCATGCGCCACCATGCCCGGCTAATTTTTTTTTCTATATATATTTGGTTGGCCAATTAATTTATTTCTATTATTAGTAGAGACGGGGTGTCGCTCTTGCTCAGGCTGGTTTCGAACTCCTGACCTTGAGCGATCCGCCCGCCTTGGCCTCCCAGAGTGCTAGGATTACAGGCGTGAGTCACCGCGCCGGCCATAACCATGTGATTTCTATGTGACTTTTTTCCAAGCAAATTTCTGCCATGCTATATTTGCCAATTTCATTCTTTCTTTAAAAAAAAACTTAGATGAAGAGCTTTACTTGTCTCTACATTACAAATTGTATCTTAAGCTTCCAATTTGTTAGAAAAGCTTTTGAATTTTAAGTTTGTTATCCTACTAATTAGCATTCTCAGCTTTATGACGCTAACATTTTGGCAAGAAGGACACCAGGAATGAAGGTGTGAACGCTGTTGGTGGGACTATAACTCAGTAAAGCCAAATTTGGAGGTGAATTTGGCAATGTCTCTTTTTTAGCATAATAATCATATTTATTATTGATAACATATACCAAGACATATCAGAATTTTAGGAATCTATTATAATATTGGAACTATTAATAACATGTTTATACAAATATAACCCAAAGAAAGTTAAACACCATTTCACATTTGAAAATGCTTCCTATATGGTTTTAACATACCAAATAAGCCTAATATGTCTCTCTTAGACTTTCATTGGCACCAATGTTTAAAAAGCTAATTTGAGGTCGAAAAGATTGGATTTAGAATTTTGATTTTGGAATGTTTGTCAAATATCAAAGGCTTAAAACACTTGCTATTATAAAATATTTGTTGTCATAGAACAAGATCATAGGTTACTATAAAATTATAGTCATTCATTTAGCCAAACTGATAATTTGAATATTTTAAAGAGCAAAAACCTTAATCTTTGCTAGAGAGGAGACTCAATTTCCCAATCAGAAGATCTAATATAGACAAACTGAAAGACAAGCTAATAAAGAGGCAGACTGAATCTGTCTCTCTTTCTCTTTTCCCCCCGGCTTTCTGCAGTTTATTCAAAAGGTGGAAAAAAGTCTTTTGCTATTTCTATTTAATATTTCTATTAATATCACATGAAAATCTTGTTGAAAAGACAAAACCAAATTTTACCTTTGCATTAGTGTATTATTAATGGTAAAGCTAATTTTAAAAAATCTTATAAACAGGCCGGACACGGTGGCTCACGCCTGTAATCCTAGCACTCTGGGAGGCCGAGGCGGGTGGATCACTCAAGGTCAGGAGTTCGAAACCAGCCTGAGCAAGAGTGAGACCCATCTCTACTAAAAATAGAAAGAAATTAATTGGCCAACTGAAAAAAAA